>PNEQ01109197.1:20414-154986 GCA_003012365.1 Medauroidea extradentata
TTCAAATAAAATATGCCCTCATTTACGAGATGCGTAACGGCAATAGCGCGTGTTGTTTAGATTAGTCGATGGACAGAAACCAGACATTAACTCGCAGGTATTTATAACTAAGATTACTTTTTTTATATCTTACATTCAGCCCCCGTGCATTTAATGAGTAGTTATTGTAGCTAAAATTTATCGGAGCAGTTTAATGTAGATGTAAACATTGCACGACCCTATGTAAATAAAAGCACGTGGCATTATTTGTGTTTACATCGGCGGAAAGATATAAACTGGCAGGAAATAGAAATTAATCAGGGCTTTTTTGAGTGTTCACTTTATTCCGAATCACCTATTGGAATATTATTCAAAGAACGTTACACAATGTTGAATGTCATTTTTAAGGTCCTTCATCTATCTCTAAAGTTTATATTTACGCTGCCGAAAATGGTAAAAATTGTTGTTTTTACTGTTCTTTTCAGACATGTAAATTTTGGCGTGGAATCTTTTAAAATGTAGAGGCTTATAAAGTACCGGTACTCGTATCGTCCATGAAACAGCAACATGTTGCAACCCTCAGTTTCGTGAAACTCATATTTTGTTACATCAGGTCATAAAGGATATGTATACACATTCAGTACAATGTCATATTCCATCAGAAATTAATCTTGGTTTAGATTAATTCCATGCAAATCAAAATACGTATTGTATCTACCATGAGTTTTTTTTAAAGAGTTTTCAGTGCAACTCAAGCATTTTGGGATACGACATATTGCAGTTTCATGGACGGTAAATATTTACCATTACGTCATGAACTAAGGACGTCACCATGGAATGTCTTGTAGAGGCGGGTTGTCGGCGCGAAAGATGCACGCCAGTTTATTGACTTACATTTTAGCGGCTAGGGGGAGGTGTGATACACGTCCATGGTCGTCCTTATAGCATCCGCGCTTCTAGGACTCGAGCGCGGAAAATACGTCCACCATGCGGCCACCTTAACGAGAATGGAAATGTAAGATATCCAGCGAATGGCTGGAATAATCTGAACTATACTACATAATTCAACTAGACATTTTTGCCGAGATATTTTATTAAAGGACGACTATTTTTACAGAACTAGACAATGACATGCTTTGTTTTCGAGTAAAAACATAAAACACTTTTTAGAAAAATTTGGACTTGAAATCACAATATCTATAAAATTGTAAAAGTTTTTGTAACTTTCAATAGAATAACACCCAGAACTCTATAATAATCAAATTTTGAAAACGACAGGCTACTTAATTTGAAAATTATTTTACTTTCCTTAAACCTCTCGTGCAGAGGATTTACGGATATAAAAGTTATTTTCAAATTAAAGAAAGAAGAACTTTATTGAAAATATGTTATTATAAACGTCTGAATGTTATTATTTTGACAGTAACAAAAATACATTTTTTTCAATTTTTATAAATTTTGTGCTTTCAAGCCCTTACTTTTCTAAAGAGGGTTTTTAGTTTTTTACTCAAAACCAAATCGTACTATTGACTAATGTTGACCTTGAAAATTATAGACAAATACCGTTTTTTTCTCGGCACGGCCAAAAACAGCCGTAAACACGTAATCATAAATTATTTTCAACGTTCGTCTTCCTGTAGCAATTGTCGTCTCTTCTCAATGAAGGGAATTGTTTCTGTCCAATTGCTGTATCGTGTAAGATGACTGAACTCCAACTAATATAACTAAACATGCAAATTTCCTTGCTTAAACCAGGCATCTGGGGTAACACAGTATCATCACTATGCGAAAATCACGCCATTATCTTAAAGTTAAACAGATTGTAAATATATCGATAAGTATCCCTTTGGGGTCATATTTGGAAATTCCTTAAAAATGATTTGAGAGAATTTACATAAGCATTACCATGAAGTAAAGAGCACTTCGATATCGCTACCAAAATCGAAAATACATTTCACGTGTTTGCACCGCCTATGAAATTCGAAAGATCTTGAAATCGGTTACTAAAACATTTGTATATGTCTCCAACTGAAGTAAATATCACGACGATAACCCGTTGGGTTAGAGCTACATCGATGATTCATAGGCCTACAGATTCATTACTCATAATTTTAGTTCTTAGGGGTAGTATTTTGAAATACCCTGAAATTGTTTACGGTTATTTACGTGACAATCATCCTGAAACCAAAATGAACTATATTTATCGAAGGGTTCAATAATTAATAAAAAAACAGAACACTTCACGTCTTTTCAACCCCTTGATGGGTCGGATTTCTGTACATTTCTGAAATAACTTTTTGGTTATTGTCATAATGAATTAAAAAGCGACTACACTATATCTAGGATTAATTAAAAACAAATTTAATGTCTTTCCACTTTCTTAGTGCAGAATATTTAAAATCCATGAAATTGCCTAATATGCATGTATGAGTGTTACATTGAATTGAAAATCACGAAGATAGATCGTCGATTTCAGGCTGTAACAGTTCACATCTTTTCACTTCCTCAGGGGTCGAATTTCGGTAAATTCCTTCTTAGTGCTTGTCTACGCACTGAGGGAAATCCTCCCTTTAAATTTCATTTAAGTTTCAAGGTCCAGCATTTGAACTGTGCGTTAACATTTCAGTGTGTGTGTGTGTGTGTGGTTCTAAGTATGTATATGTGTGCATATATGTATGTCTATAAATGTGTGTATATATATATAAACCAGCGTATGCGTGTATGTTTAGGCCATATAGTATATCGGATGTTCACGAAAGTATGCTACTAACTTTGCGAGATGATTCCTTGTGTAAACCGAGATAAAATTATGGATGAAAGTTTTTGGTTGGCGCAAATCGTATGCTAGAAATTCGTGATTGAAAATAGAGATTGGAAAACAAAATATGTCAACGTAATCAGAAGTAAGGAGAAATTATTTGTGAATTTGTTTCAACTACCTATCACTTTCAGTAGATACTGGAGTTGGCCAAGCCTTCCTAAGCATATCATATTTCACCACAGCATTTCTTGGCTATTAAATGACACAGTTTGTAGAATGAGGTCCCAAAGAACATAAAAGGTAGCCTTGTCGCAACACCCTCAAGTTAATCTTTGTCGAGGAAATGGACGTAGTAATTGTGGAGCCTGACAGGTAGGCAACACGCGATACACATGTGGTTTGAGTAAACTCTATTATTTAATGGAAGTGATCAGTATTCAAAACAATTTTCTCACATATGCAGATGTTATTGTTAAAACGCACCCGCAATGTCATTATTTAATTCTCCTTTCTTTTGGTTTGTTAAACGGATGTTGGTATTCAATATTAATTTTCAAAGGTGAAAGATTTGCAGCAACCACAAACCATGACCTAATTATTTACAAGTAATTATTTCGCAAATTTTGAAACAGACGTTCGTGAACTCTCGGTATAAAAATTTCATAGCATTTATATAGGTATACATACATACATACATATATGATGTTCAGAAACAAACACCTAATAAGCACACCACGCGAATCCTGGGCTAAAACGGAGACCAAAATATTAGAGACAAAATGTTGAACGATGACATTTTATTTTCACTACGTGGCAACACAGCACTGTACATACTCCCCTCCTGCGCTCCAAAGATATCTTACTGATCTTACTACCACTGTTCTGAGCTGCATATTATTGGTCCAGGTTAAAATTCTGACCAGTCCAAACACGATTCTCTGTTTACTTGACTTAAACACACATGAAATAATACCTGGTCGTGGAGTGCAATAGGCGACTATCTCTGTGCAGTGTTGCCACATTGCGCGTATAAAATGTCGTCGTACAACATTTTGCCACAAACAGGTTCGTCTCCAATTTAGCCCTTCATTCGCGTGATGTGGTTATTAGACGTTTTTTTGCTGGACATCCTGTATATACATTCTATGTTAAAATTTAAATCATTTAAATACTGTGTTGGATACCAAATTCGTTTTCGTCTCATCATTGGACACAAACATTAACAGCAACGAGTAACTCTCTGTAATTAGTATGAATAAGTATTGTCCGATCCAAGAAACAGTTTCGTAACTGATTTCCGTTGATTGGATTTACATGAATGGTCCTGTTAAGTCTAAAAATCTATGCAATTATTATAGTTAACAGTTTATCGCTTTCCAGTTTGAAAAATTGGAAGGTTTTATGCATGAGTACATTCTGTTCGGCAATTTTTAGTTATTAGTAAATATGCTTTAAGTTTTCAGAGTTTAAACAGTCTTACAAAATTGTTAGTAATATAGAGACAATACTAATAAGCATAGGATATAGGACTAAAATCCATTTTGTAAGACTGTTTCAAAGGAGAAAAATATTGTATAACATAAATAACAAATGGCGCGTAGTCTATTGATGCATAACACTACCCAATTAAGGAAACACTTCACACGAACATGGAGGCATGAAATGGATGATAATTTGTCTTTATTCGTTCTGCTTAGCTCGTTGGCGGCGTAGTGTTCCCTGGAGAACACATAACCTTACCACTTACTTACTTAAGACACACAAACTTTTATGTATCCCATATAGCGTTTTACTCATTTTAAATTTGACAGGAATTATAGATTAATGTATCGAATATAAGTTTAGTGGCAGGTCCGCATTATGTGTATTATTAATAACGCAGATATAACAAGTATCAATGAGCCGGAAAACAATTTTAAGTCAACTTAGAAGTATCTGCATACGTGTACTACTCATAATATTCACAACTGGACAGACGCCTGTTCTAAATACACGTATTAATGAACTGAAACCACTGAAGTTCCTAAACGTAAAGAAAAGTCTAATTAAAAGCACGGAAGAATCCTATAGCAACAATATGCAAACATTAGTGATATTACCTTGAAGCACTGAAAAAGTTGCCTACTATACATGTCGTTTTATTGAAATCATTCAGCAGAAAACAACTGTTTTGGAAGAGATCAGTGGAAATATTTAAAAACCCTGCTAAATGCTGCCCTTATGTCAAAGTTGGACTTAATCTTTGATCGAATAACAATATTGTGTCGTGAATGACTCAAAGACAAGTTATGAGTAATTGTTTTCGTAGACTGTTTACGAAATACTATATTACTTTCATATATATCACACGTTTATACCTACATGCTGATGAAGTAGATGACGCTTTCACAAAGAGCCTAAAATAATTAATATATTTGTCAGCAGTGTTGTATTAACTTATTTTATTTCTTCTTACAAAGAATCCTCAAATTATGCTTCTTTGTCCGCTTATAGAATGATAAGTCATATGGACTAGACGTTTGCGTGAGTAAAAAATGATAACGCATTTTGTGCGCACAGCATGCACTAATATGGCGACGCAGTATATTCGTTGTATTTTTTATTTAATGGGACTTGAGCAACGAGCATATAATTTTATATGGGGAAAGTATGGCGTAAATTTGAGCCAATTCGAGTGTCCCCAAAAACCTTGTTTTGAAAAAGATTCCTGTATTTCTAAAAACTTATAAGCATAGTTTGACGTGTTTTTTTTAATGCATAAATATATTGGAAATTATTTAAACAGTTGCTCGTAAAACGGATCTCTCGTAACACACTACACCACCGTTCATGCGCCAGGTTAGGACATCTCTTAACTATTTAGTTTGTTAGCGAGCGCATTCGTTCATCCTCGGCAATTGAGCCACACACTTCCACTCTAATTACTGACCACTGTGATTATGTAAGTTTCAAATAAAAAAAAAAAATACCGTGTGCTGAATCGAATGACGGTTTTATTAGGTTAGGAAACTACAATAGAAATTAAAATATGTGGCGCTGCCGTTACGTCTATCGCCGAAGATAAACGAATGCTCCCGAGTATTTCCGAGGAGAGGGAAAATTAACGTTACCCAGGCGCTCGTCGATCTGTTGCTCTGGGTAAGGGAAATTCTACCAAAGTAAATTCAATAAAACACAATTAAATGTTTAGTTTCTTTGGACAAATTAGATGTTTCATCAACAGCAAATGTATGGACCTGGATGTGTAAAGTGGACAGATCACTCGACTGCCATCACGGTGATCGCTCCCAATTACATAACGTAAGAAACGTGGCGGACATTGCCATGGGTATGTTTCCCTCTTGAAACTCCAGTTTCCTCGCCCTTGTATTCCGCTCTTACTTCACACATGCTGCACATTAGGAACTCGCTGTTAAGAGAGGATACCTTCATGTGGAGGATAAGGTGTGTTTTATTTTCTAGTCAATATAACTGACGATTATTTTCATAGAGGATGGATATTTTTTATTTATAGTTCAACTTAAAAAATACATGCAGCAAAAATTAGTTAACTGGCATCATTTTTTGTGTGGATTTCTTGACAGGGAACTGGGGAAAATATAGGTGATGGGTAGAGCCAAGATTTTATGGCGAAAAGATTTTTGCAACATTTGGTTTCGATGCGTCATGTGCAAACCTGCAGCTCTGCTACATCGTCTGTGATTGGATGATTTTACTCTCACTAGCCTTGGCAAATTATAGACATACAGACTCACAATAATCTTATTCTGATTGGTGCAGTAAAATGAGAAACGTGTCTGAACAAAGACACGCTGCCAATAACCTTGAAACAGAACTGCCGATGTGCACGTGAGTCACTGAAACAAAGTGGGGCAAAAATCTTTTCGCGACAAAATCGTGGCCCTAGTGATGGGTAATAGCAGACATGCTTTATTATAGTTTGTAAACTTGATTGACGAGCACGATAGGCGCCTGAAGCTCGCGGACAATAGGCGTTACTTCAGCTCTACCACCTCGTGACTTGTCATCTGTACGTGCTAGGCGACCAACAGGCATCAGTATTACCGGCAGTGAATGCATTCGAGCACTCTGGAAAATATCTCTTTTGCTCCAAGCGTATGTTTACCATCAGTATGAAAATATGAATACGTACGGTGTTTTTTTTACGCAACACACACAATTATGCTATTTTGCTGTTAAGTGATGTTACCATTATGACTAATTGTGTAAACGAATTTATAACATACTAAAGGTCAATTGTTTTCAGAGCTATTAGTTGTAACTCGCTTGTGTGGGAAATTCAAATCTATAAATTATCAGAAAATCATTTAGAATGTAGAATGTTTCACATGCGCTAGCAGAACACACACTGAAAAAAAAAATATTTTCGAAATTGTGTGTGGGTAGAATAGTACTGACAAACTCTTCGTCCTTGTTAATAAACCAGGGTAGAAATTTTCAGCTAGAAAACATAGAATATACGTCACAACTCTTTACTACTTTCCAGTCGTTTCAGATTTCAAAATGTTTTTTGTGTCATTTGAAGACTGAGCTTTGAAATCACATGACTCCAAATTTGAAAACAGTATTTGAGTCACACTAAATTAAATTAGAGCTGTAGAGGCTTTGCGTATGAGTAATTAAATAATAAAATATGAATAAATGTCTACAGTTGTACTTCTGTGTTTGCATATAACTACAGTCAACATCCATATAAACAGGGTACAGACAAACTGTATGGACTCACCGTATGTTCGTGCTTGTCGCAGATCTTTGAAAGAACTTTTTCCGTCTTTTTACACGCCCCTAATGGACCGCACCACGCAGTACACGCGTGCCATGCGTACTACCGCCATTAAGGTGCCCACTGATCTATAAAAATCTTTAAAATGTTGTCCTTTACTTAATAAGGTCGTAGGTTAGGTTCCAGTCGGGTTCAAACATAGGTGGTTTCTACAACGTAATTTTCTGTTCTGTAATCTACGTTTACACAGTATTTATATAATGACTTGAGAATCAGCTTATGTTAAGTTACTGGGTCCGGTAGTAATTAGTAGGTCTATTTCTGAAACATAGTACAAGTGATAAGTTATGTTTCGTAACACGCTGTTATTTTGTACAAAGACAAAGAGGAAAAACGACAGCTTTGAGTGTATTCATATTGACATTTAGGTTTAAATGTTTCGATAGAGAAAAATTTTAAGGGACACCTACAACTTGAAATCTTCACATAGTTGAAGACCTTAACTTTTAGAAAAACTTTCTATACACAAAACTATATACTTGCGATCATTACATACATCGCTTTATAAAATTAGCTTAATTACAGGTTTTCAATAGTTAGACACGCGCGGGAAAACCTGTTTAAGCCGCCGTGCTAAATTAGAAGTAATTCATAAAATAACTACAATCATTATAAAATGTTCTTGCTTCAATACAATTTATTTATTTCCTTTGTACAATACGACCACACTTTGAACTGGAAATCTGACAGGCGGGTAATTGACTATAATTTGTAATTTTTTACGGTTTTGCGCGCGCGCGCGTGTGTGTTTATATATATATATATATATATATATATATATATTTATATATATTTATATATATTTATATATATATATATATATATATATATATATATATATATATATATATATATATATATATATATATATATATATATAGCTATTATCCGATCATTTACTTGCTGATTTCTTTTATTTCGAATATCTCAGTGTCGTGTATATTTCACTGTGCTATTTTTTTACAGGCAGAGACCCAAGTGAAAAACAAATATTTAAGAACAGACGGTCGCAATGAAAGTATTTATGGAAGTTAATTTTACTTGCTAGGTAAATATTTCAACTGAAACGTGATTCTTAAAATTGAAACATTCAATATCGATTATAAGTAGTCGAATTATTTGGTCGTGCTGCGATCTACATTTGAAAATAAACCCAGCTACATTCACTGTACTGAAACGCACTATCGATTACCGACCACCTCTCGGCAAGAGTGAGCACTAGACTGCGATCTAACGAGCTCCAATGTAACTAAAATTGCTTCCGTTACCCATAGTAGCCACCAGGAGCGCTCGTGTTTGTACGTCGCTTCGCGCAACAATTAGATGGACGACGCCTTTGTTTTCTTGCTTACGAAAATTTTTGGCGAGAAAAATTACTAGGGTACAATTTACTGTACATAACTTAAATTTAATTTAAGTCGTTTACGGTGACCTTCAGGTTTTTTCATTCCTTAAAAATATCCTTATAACATCGTACTACAACTACAGCAAAAACTGCCCCTTAATTCATAAATGTGTTCTTCAGTCATAGTAGGAAAATAGTCTAACCTATTTACCGAAGGTTATATAGGATTAATGTCTGTATGCATGTTTAATCGTACGCGTCCAGCACTAAAAGAGTTTGCACATGCAACTGAATCTCAACTAAATGTGTACATGTAGTACCTACCGGTACTTACAATGTCATATAATTTACATAGTTTCCTAGTACGGTACGTCGGTTGCTTGGTTTTCGAAATCACGGATGTTTAAATACTTGGCGCTTTCACATACCTTGGAAACTATCCAACAGATTCAAACAGAATTTAACGTTATTACAGGTAATAATGTAATCATTGAATTAAGAAAGGATTGTTGATTCAGGCAAGTCCGTTTGGACGTTAGCACTACATGAAGTAATATCTCGAAAATTACTCAGCCTTAGTCGTCTGTGGCCAAGTCACATTGAATTCGTGAGTAAGAAATATTTCAGTAGGTTAGCTTACCAAGTACGATTGTAACAGCTAAGTTATTAATTTTATACATAGTAGCGGTAAAAGAGTTTTAGGTTTATTTACTACAGTTATCAAAATTTTCATGTCAAATGTACGAACTTCAAATATTAAATATCGTTTTATAGATTGTCCCTATTGTCTGTACAACCAATTCTTACTAATCTTGAAAATAATTTGTTCCGCAGCGTGCCATTATGTCTGTACTGTTATATCTGGCCGAATAGTTATTTTAAAATGGCAAATACATATAAAACTTTTTTTTCGTTTACAATGTTGTATCCACGAAATACTTTATTAAATGTAAACGTACGAACGTTTTTGATATTCTCAGATGCAATTACGTAAATCGAATATTTGTATGTTATTTTCGAGCACATCACTAAACGATTGCATACTAAAATATCAGTTAAATCCATTCAAATCTTGCAAATAATAAACTGTACATTTGTAAATGTAAAACATGCGCTATTGAAATGGTCTAGGTAGTTAGTTTCAAAACGGTAGTAATTTCGTAGTTTTTGTATTTTTGTTGTATACCTCAATATTAGGCGAATTTCCACCAAACTTAGGATACTTCAGGCATCAAGTACAACAGTGTATCTATATACACAAGCTGTTAGTAAACAACACCGACAAACTCCGGCAGGTGATTCCTTACGAAAAAACCAAGCAGAAATTATGTTTTGAATTTTTCTCCTAAACTTAATATTAAGGGAGTAATGAGTCTCTAAAATCTATAATCGCATTTCCCCAAAATTTCGGAAACTAAATTACATAAAAAACAATATTTTCAGCATTGCTTAGTGCTGTTAGGACCTTCAAATCAGCAGCAAATACAACTTGGTGCCTTCTACCCTTATGAAAATAATAGAACACTTGAATATTCGCGCAGACATACAGAGCCTAGAGCATAGGCAAACCTGTGAACATCCATGTGATGTGTGCAGCGTATAGACGACGGTGGACATTCACAGTAAACAACCAGTACAATACTGTTAAGTCGCAGATCAGTTTGTTGCTAGCATTCTGCGTACATATATTAACAGTTGTGACAAGGGTGTTATTTCAGGTTTTTCTAGGGGAGGGATGCAAGATTTTGTTTTCCGGTGACAGTGACCTTGTTGCGTCTTTTTTATTAATTAAGCATGTATAAATTAGATACTTTAATAATAAAACTTCAGTTTTATGTGCTTAAGATAGCATTATTTAATTTTAAAAATACAAAAAAATATATTTATATACTTAAAATTCTAAATTCATGGGGGGGGGTTGCCCCCCTCCCCCCCCTGTGGCCACAAATGACGCCCCTGAGTTGTGAACGAAAATGGTAGGTCTGAGGCAGCTGAAACATGTGTAAATGGTATTGTGTTCTTCATGCAGATAATTAACCAAACACGAATAACTTCGTGAGGTAATACTTGAAAAATACAGTGCCGGTATCAATGTTGTTTCTCCAAATTATGACAGCACAACCTCACAGCGGTATAATGGTCACGATGCTTGTCTCCCTACAAGGCGATACGGTTTTGATTACCGCCGGGGGTCACACCAATTTTCACATGTGGGAATCGTGCCGGTACGATGACATTGGCTGATGGCTTGTATCGTGGATCTCCCATTTTCATTTTCCTCCATTCCCAGTGCAACTCCATGTTCACACCATGTAACCCCTCTTTGGCTCTCAACATCTTGAATGTTACGAGCCGCCATAATATATTCATTCATTCTGTCAATATTCCTACAAAAAATCCTTCATGCTTGTTGCTGATTCTAAAGTCATAAAAACGCTTTTAGGTTTATTGTTTTTGTGGCTGTTAAATGTCTTATTTCATTACTTGTGAACAGTACAGTGGTATGCATTGCAATAACGCAATACTTTGTTTTTTAAAAGCAGCTCACCCACGATCGCAACTCGCACAACTATGTCTGCATGTGTACTGCGAGTAACCTACGTGGCTGGACACATGCATGCTACGACT
Organism: Medauroidea extradentata; assembly: GCA_003012365.1. Lineage (NCBI taxonomy): Eukaryota > Metazoa > Arthropoda > Insecta > Phasmatodea > Phasmatidae > Medauroidea > Medauroidea extradentata. The sequence goes on from PNEQ01109197.1 coordinate 31,932, forward strand.
TTGAGGAGTTTGGCGAAAACTGTTTATTTCGACAAGACTAAGCTCTTTGAACTGTTTTTGTGTTTGCAATTACACCCATGTTATAAATTAAGAGAATATCATGACCTACGACATTTCCAAAGTGTAACATACCAAATTTATTGCTGCATCGTGTTGGGATCCTAAATGTTTATGCAAATCGATTATTTTTAAAATCCTGACTTTTAGGAAATGACGTGCTTTAGAGAAACGTTGAAAAACGAAAATAATAGGTTGGTATCATTGCTGTACCTCTAAAGCATGCCATGTTTGGTTTAGGATGAGACAGGACAAATTAAATTAAATATAACTTTAGAGAATGCAAGGCAAGAAGGGACTAGGTACACTGTGGGACAAACTTTGTATCTCCTGTTATGAGTGACAAAAGCATTAGCGTTGCGGTGTCAGCACGTGTAAGTGTGGCGTGATAGCCGGTACCGAAAAAAAAGTCAGAGCACGTAAATATAAGTTCATAATATGTATAAGCAATTAGTGAAAACATATTGGAAAATGTGTGCAAGTAAGTCTAACAAACCTTCTAAGTTACAAATGTGTATGAGTTTAAAATAGTTATTAACGAAATCACACATAGTAAATTTTAATTTTAATATGAATTTTCAATAAAACCTGTTACCATGAAATACTTCCGTTAATTTTATAAACAGAATTTCATTCTTTTCCAACTTCACCATGTTTGACAGTATTACAAAAATTTGTTCTAAGTATTATACATGTTATTAGTAATAATAAGGGACTCTGGAACTGCAAGAACGAGGACGATTTAGTGTTTCGTAACAGCAACAAAGCATAGTTTGAAGTGTGTTTTATTTTGTTAGGTAAATATACTAGGAAGAAGTTGATCAGTTTTTGCAAGGCAGAAGAAGCCGTAAACGCTACAAGACGTGTCTTCATGCGGCATGTATATATTTAAAAGGAATCTACGCACCTACTACTGGCCGGCGCGGCAGTTAGTGTGATGATGTTTGCTACACACGACAGCAAGAGTCTCCACGTCAAAGTGTTGTCAACTGAGTGGACTTTCTGCTGATTTTAGCGGGAAGAATTGCTGCTTAGCAGAGAAATATTGCATTTAGCGAACAGCGAAATTTATAGCGCAGTAAATTGTGGTTAAAAAATCATATTTTTATGTGTCAAAGTGCGAATCTAAAGTAATGTGTAAGGAGAAAATTAAGTATATAAAACAACACTGTTTCATGAAATATGGATAGGTTTACATGTGTATCACTTAATCAATATTTATATTTTTTTTTGCGATTTTTTCTATAATTGACGGAAATTTTACGAATTTTATGTGAACCCTAGGCGGATTTTCACTTATATAGTTGGCATCAAACGTGTTACGAAGTTGCTGTGTAGAGGCTGTCTCAACTGTACAGCATGCAGCACGTGTACAATTTTATTTAACATATACCCTGGTCACAGCTAACTGACACCACGGGCAGCAGTATCGAAGCCGCTAACGAGTCTGCAAAACTTCGAGCAGTTAGGTGAAGAACAGCCTGCATTTTCTTGCATGTAGGAACCACTCAGCGGAGAAAGTCGGCTTTCTCTACGCCCCTTTCATATATATATATATATATATATATATATATATATATATATATATATATATATATATATATATATATATATATAATAAATATATATATAATAAAGGGGTTTTATTCATGTTACTCTTAATAATAACTGTTCGATAATCATTTAACTATTATCTGTTAAACTTTTTTATTAAAAATATCATGTGTTACTATCAACATGTTTTTGTTGGGAAGAGATGGGAACAGTATAACAACAACGTATGTGAAGAAAGTTATTTGATGGTTTGAAATTCTGACCGGAAAACACTCAGACAGAACAAAAGTAGGGTTACTATTTACAAAGAAAATACATATGTACATGCACACATACATTATAAATGTATCACTTCACGAATGGCGCCCGATTGAAACATGAACATCGTTTCACGATGCAGACAATGTGAAATGAAATTTACGTTTTGTACTGCTGCCTACCCAGACCGCCTCCTAGCACTTACCGCTTCCTGCTGTGTTTGCATTGGCTGGTTCACCTCTCATTATAGTGTGCTATCGTCTCTCCCTTATGACAGCGCCACGAAAGCCACTTCTGTCATAGATGTCACACGTGGCACCTACATGCCTGCTAGAAGCTCTAATAGCATGATTTACAAACATAGGTAGTTTGCAAATTATTGAATGTCACAAGTAGTGTAGTTATTTTTTCGAATCGCTGGTCCCTTGCAAACTGGGGCCCGGGACAGAGTACACCCAGCTGACCCCCCCCCTTCCCCCCCCTGGGCGGCCCTGCATTGAATTGTGTAATAAGCTGGCAGAAAAGATTCTCTCGATTCTCCACCATCTCTAGAGACTACGGGGAGGCGTGATGCGCATGTCGTGTCGTCCTTAAGAGTGCATGGTAGACAAATAAACGCCGAAAATATCAAATTATTCCTACACTTTTTTCGAAACCAATATGGACAGTATACTCAATGTCAATCCTAGATAATGGTATTTGCCAACTTTATGAGTAAATGTTTATCCATAATTACTAATTCGTTACGCGTGATCTCTTGCGCCGCAGTTAAATGCACGAGTTTCCGGCGTCAGAGATTGTGCCTCAGAAGTTCGTAACACTGGCAAAAATTTTGTTTAAAACGCTGGCTAAAACTATTGTCTCGGATTGCTATTGTTTAATTTTCGTAAATTGGCTTCAAGAAACCTACAGTTATAGATTAATGCTTTTAGCGTTGAATTATGTACCACGCCCTCTTAACGCTTCCGCACTTGAAGGCCTCTAACGCGCAGAGTACTGCACATTCATCCAGGCGTCCACCTTACAGAGAGTAAGGAACCACGTACGTGCAAGCACAACATATACACTTTCAGCCGCAAATAAATTGGTCGAATTAAGTTAGGATTACGTTCAGCCCTGTTTCAATGCTGGAGAGTCTACTGTCGGTCAGTTCTTGCAGACAACCTCGTCCACTGCACGAAGAATTGAGAATGTTTAGTCATCAGACTAGTTGCCCTACTTCGCACTACGTCATAATACCATTATATTTAGTTACACAGTTGCTTGGGCAGGTCGTAATTGCAGCATGGGGCTTTCTAACAGGAACTCCAGTAGACGTAAGATAAACAAATATCGTATGAGGAGGATACACAGGGGCCAGGGTAGCCAACCCCAAATTCAAATTTGAGAGACTGAAATGCATAGTGGTGTAAGTCACAATTATCTAGTAGTGTCTTTTTTATATTATTCATATTTCCCAAAATTATATTCCGTAACAAATATTTCACTCTTAACTGCATTTTTGAATTTCATTTGAGTATTTCAAGAATGTACTTCATTTTGCATGTGATTACAAAAATGTATTTTAAGAGGAAACTATTTTAACTGATTAACACCACTAGCAATCTAAACCCCCCATTCATTACTGGGAGCTCATAGAAACATTCTTCCCCGGAAGTATGACGTGGAATAAGGTCCTACAATAGAGAGGAGCTGAAATGGGAAATCTCCGAGAAAACCCGCCGACCGTCGGTATCATCCGACACAATTCCGAATCCGGGGACGGAACCCGCCGGAAATCGAGCCCGGATCGTGTTCATGGTAGGCGAGTGCTCTAGTTACTGCGCGAACCGTGACTCCTCGAGTACAGTTTCCAAGCATTCAGTAACTCATGAGGCCCTCGCTTGTTTGCAGGCTTTTACACATCATCTGGTAATCTGACTAACCTGGTCACGCGAATTAGCACATTCTGGTAGGTTATCTAATATAAGTACCTTACATTGCGCCAGGCACACACCATGCAGATCGCTAACGAAAGTAAAGAACTTTTAATCAACTTTTCTTTTAACTGTATCGTGAAATTCGTTCAACAACATTAAACTGAATCCGCATATTTTATTATAAAATGTTAATCGCATAACATTTATAGGACTCGCACGTACATCTTCTAAATGTGCAACTACTGAACCGTCAAATTGGATTGGCACGTATGTAAAATGTTCACGTCCAACGTAAACTTTAGATTTAATATTACAATAAACACGAATCGCTTTTTATTAGCGTACACTATAACCCTTAGAACAGCCATACGAATTTTTTTGGCTAACATTTTAAGCCCCAATGCAAATTTGATTAATATTATTTGTTAAGATCCTACTTTATCTGCCAAGTCATAAACATACGGAAATAAATATTTTACTAAAAATATTTTTCGTTTATAAATGTCAATAATTAATTTTAATTATTGTTGCTTAATCGATATGTCACTATATATTTTATAACGACTATCCAAACTATTTTTTATGTTCAATTCTAAATATGACCAAAATACGTAAATCAGTGTGTTTTTTTTAAGTCGCACGATTATCATTTAGTTACTCGCGTAATCGCATTTAAACCTCATTAATTTATATCAAGAGTTATGTAAAACACTTAACTTTAATTCAGCAAAATATAAGTTTCAGTTAAATGACGAAAAATCAGTTATATTTTATAAAGTCGCAAATATTGGTGAGTCGCATGCATTTAGTAGTTTCCATATTGTACATCATGTTTAATAAACTTTGTACAGTACTGCATTGTAATGTTATGCAAGAATTAAATTCAAGAATTGAACACTGCAAAATTCATTACTTGATTTTTCATTTTTCATTAATATCTGAAAGGAAAAATTTGGAATTATTTAATATGTACAATACTGTGTTATTTTTTACTACATTACAGAATCGACTTACGTAAGATATTGATGCATAATCATTTCTCAAATTACTATGTAATATAAATATTTCAGTTGCCTAGTTGTCACCTAATTATATGCCAGTCGTTTACATGCAATGAAAAAAACTCCTTAAAATGTTTAGGAAGTAATTAACCTCAACGCAGTATGGGAAGTTACCCTACTTCCGCCTTGCAAATATGCAAACTTTTACAAAACAAGTCTGGTTACTTATTTGACTGTTTTATAGAAATGTTTAGGAGTGCTACCATGGATTTACGAGAAACAATTCTACAATACCTACTTTCTTACGCACGTGTGGCAAATTTATAAACAATTTTTTAGTGTGACGCGACTGTTCTATAGTGCAGTAAGCTATTACTAATATATATATATATATATATATATATATATATATATATATATATATATATATATATATAAGTAAGCTATTATTAATATATATACAAATATATACACATACACACACAGACACACTCAATTTTTTATTCCCTAAGGGCAGAAATTAAATAACATAAATCCATTACAGCGATTAAGACTGAGTCTTAAGAATACACGGAGCAGTATTGGTGATTCAATCAACTACGACGTTATAAACAGGGAGTTTGTTGCTGAACAGCACCAACAAACTTTGGTTGATGATTTCTAATTGAAAAAATAATCAGAAAATATAAAGAACACGTTGTGACTCAACTTATATTAAGAAAGAAAAAAAAACCTTTGAAAATCAAATGTTAAAACGGGGGTTTCCCAAAATGTCGGAAACTAAATTACTTGAAATAACAATACTCTGTACATTAATTAATGTTGTTGGACTCTTTTAAGCCATAGCAAATTCTAGTAAACATATTTCACCCTTATGGAAGTAACAGAGGTGGGTACCCTCCAAACACACACAACTTTTGCAGCGTCAGGAAACTCCAATATTTGATAAAGGCCTATTGAGCTATATGACTTAAGTAACAATAATGATCGTCTTGTTACAACTGCCGTGGCAGCGATACAGAGCCTTGAGCGTACACAACACTTCGTGCATGTGTATTTTGTTGTTCTCAGGGCACGGGCGACGTTAAGCAACCATTGTAAACAACGTGTACCGTACGTTTATCATCTCGCAATACCTAGCCAACTGTTCCTGGCACTTGGTTGCTGCAGACGAAACTTCGTGTTTGTTTTGAACTTAAATGGTGGGTCTCGGGCAGTTGAAACACGTTGACTGTTTAATTGTGGAAGCCTCAGTTTTAATAAACCAACACTGACAAGCTCAGGGAGGTAATTACTGACGGAAACAAAATACTAACATGAACTATCGTAATTGTGTATGTAAATGATTCATTTCAAAATCATTCTTATTTATTGCAAAATTTCTTCAAACGAACAATACTAAAATGTTTGTAAAGTTTATTATGAAAAGTAATTATTAAGGTAGCGACGAAGCTCGGTGTGAATAAATCCATGAGTTCAGTATCGTACTTGCGCTAGATATGTTACTGACTTGTAAGGTATAACCACGGAGAATATACAGATTTGGCTGAAAAGATCAAACCAAAGCTTCTAATGTGCTCATTTGACAATCGTGAACATCGTATAATAAGGATTGACGCTGGCAAATAGCGTGTAATTACCACCTAAACTGCCGGACAACATTCACTGAGTGTTTAAATAAACATTTGAACTACCACCAAAATGTGAAACCTGATTGAGTGATTATTCGTTCCTGCTTCGTTCATAACATATTTTATTACCTGAGTACAAAACAAACTTAACCTAGATATTTATATTTCTTTATTAACTAAACGTTCTAGGTCAAAGAACAACATTGTAGTTTTAACATACATGGACAGACTACGTTAGTCTTCCGGCTCGCAAAGTGTTTAATTACCTACAACCACAGTTAAATTAGGTTATGTAATGACCAGACTATGTTTACACTCAGTCCATTTGCTATTAAATAATCTACTAGCATTTGACTTATTTACATACGATTCGTATTTTTAACGTACAACATCGATTTCCCCGCTTCAATCCACGACAGTGAAGGCCAGCAGAAGATATCGACCGAGGAAACCACATCTTACAATATTTTTATGCCTCTTATTACTATGCAATCGTACAAAATACATCTAATGATATTTGGTCACTTGGGTGATACGCGAGAAGACGCAGAGTTTAACCAATGTTACAGAGACTTGCTCGCGAGGGTCGGAAGAGAAGGCTACATGTGTGTTCGCGAATAAATAATCTGATTCTCTTCCGTGGAAAGGAAGATTACCACGACACGAATAATGCGATACTAGAAATTGTTTAATCACCGCGGGTGACGTGCGCACAGAAAAAATGATTTTGTGATAGCCACAAAATATTTGGTTCTTATTGACCCTTGCCAAATAATGTTTGTGCATTCTACAAAATAAGTTTGCTGTCACCACTAAAATTTTGCCGCAACCAAATATTATTTTGCTAGCACAACAAAATAATTTGACAGAGAACTCTTACTACTTAGATGCGGTCATGTCTTTAACGATCACAAAACGCGGCTTCCAGTACTTTGCAGAAAAAATCGCACGACTTACGATTTATTGTAGATAGAGTTCCGAACCTATTGATTGAAATATCAAGAACATTTCATTTACTCTCATAAATCACACCACGAAGGCTACATTGCGGGGCTGACTATCCGCGCCGTGCCAGCGTGTCAGGCGCATGTATGCAACGCGCATTAACCGCATATAAAACAAGGCTAATCTTCAAATCACTATAGCTATAATGGTATTACACATATCAACAATATCTTCGCGCTTTATCAAAGCCACAGTCGTTTTCATTTTCGCTGGGCTCTGAAAAATCAAGTATAAAAAAAAATTTTCAACTTGTTACAAAAAATGTTTTGTAAAATTGGTACTTAACCATTTTTTATGCTTGATTTCCGTGAACGCACCAAAAATAAGATCGTCTGTGCCTTTAATAAAACGCGAAGATGATGTTTATGTGTCTAATACTCTTATTGATATAGCGACAATAAGATTAGCCTTGGTTTATACGGTGTTAATGCGGTTGCATACATGCGCCTGAATTAGCTAGTCGGAAAACATTACAAGGACACACTTTGACTTGATAGTTTGAGTTTCATGCCAGAACTGGTACTTAACTAACTGCGTATGGGTGGTTTTAGTGACAAGAGCAACACAAATACGCAATTATAGTAAATAAAACCAGGCTAAACTATTGTGTGAAATTCAACGTTTCCTAATGAAGAATGATCTATATATGGTAAACAAAATTTTGTAATACGGTATTTGAGGGTGTACAGCACTCGCCGTGTAAGTTGGCGGGTAACGAGCTGGAATGTGCTGTATATAATATTACTACGGTTTTAAATTTGAATGGCTAATTCAAATAGGTCGATTTCATTCCGGTATTTATAGGCTACTAGATGTTTCTGCAGCGGCCTGCTGCTTGAATACCTTGACTGTGCCCTTCACTCAGTAGCTGCCACACGTCATCTAAGCTAGTGCGCAGTGTACCTAGCTACTTGTAGAGACCGGAAAAATTTTCGTGGGTTCGCCGATTTTTAGGCTAGCCTACAAGAATATATGTGATATCGTGCATACAGCAGCTGTTTATTAGTTGCTCGCTGACAGTGAAATGTGCCTGTATTCAGCTACAGTATTACTACTGGCTCAGCTACTTCCAGGAAGTGTCGAGTAAGTTGCCGTCCAATTACGAACATGATACACACCTACAGTTGCTGGAAATTAAGCTTACTCCTAAAACAAAACTCGAATTTTTCAGGTCTCTAGCTATTTGTAGAGTAGTTAAGTTAGTATCATATTAAGTTCACAAATTTATTAAAGAAAATGGGCCACACTTCACTGCGTGAATTTAATCCTGTTCATTATAAATGTTATTAATTGTTCCAATAATTTGTGTTTCGATGATCAACGGTAAAATCACGATGATTTTCCATTTAAATCATTATGAACCTATACGTGTTATGTTTATATTACTTGTTTGTTAAAGACAACCATAGTCTACCAAAAGTATGGGTTTTGCAAGGAAATGATAAGTTAGAGAGAAATCTCATTCTGTTGTACGCATTTAGTAGAAATAATAAAAGTATGCACAAAAGACATACTGCAAATATTTGCGCTGATTTATCCCTTGTTAGGTTTCAATGTAACTTGTTTGTATCTGGCCGTTATACTTCCTTGGTGCTGTGTCCCCATTGGACTGGGTCAACGCTTACTTACGTACTCCAGTGCGTCACTTCTAAACATTTGTTATTATAATTAGAGATGATGGTTTATCGCGGGAAAACTTGACAGCTTGCTAGGTTTCAATGCACGTTCAGCTTATCAGAAGATTATTGCTTTTCGTTTGTATGTGAAGCTGTTTCCCTATTTGACTGAGCCAATAAGAATCCCGCTATTGTAATATTTGATGCCTGTGATTGGTCTGCAGACAGCTACGTTGTGTCAGACGTACATCACACTATCATAAGTGTTTGCAGTTGACTACAGCGTTTTCAAGGGTATGTTGGCAAAAACATTTTCGCGATTTACCACCATCTATAATTATAATGTAAACACGTAATATTCTTCCCATTATTGAAGGCACAGCACCACACACTGGTTTGAAATATACGCTGCCACGAAGTGAAGATATTTTGGAGGGCGCAGTGCAGCGAGATTGTCAGAGCACGAACGTTGCACAAAAATAATGTTCCTAGCTTGTTTCAGTGCTCTACAGGCACATTAGCAGCTTTGCTTGGCAGTGTTACTTTGAAAAGTGACGTCTCTCATTTGTCTGTGACAGATCGCACATCTGTGATTTGTGGGTAGAATCCCAAGTCACGTGATTGCTAAAACATATAATAACTGACTATGAAGTAGAACTGCAGATGTGCACGTAAGGCATTGAAACAAACTGGGGAAAAATTACTTTCGAAAAAAGTTCGTGGTCCTAGTGATACGAGGTCAGTCTGGTGCATGATCTTATAAAGGCAGGTCTGGACCAAAGAACAGTTACGAATACAGAAGTGAAATAGTTGGTAGGACGACAAACTCAGTCACACACGCCAGAAAAATGGCTTCGCTGGTCTGGAACATGGTGGATACGATTACCGCCAATCAGCGTAAGGCGGCTGCCCTGCTAGTCGTCAGCCAGGCCAATAGGTCACATGTCGTAACACGCAGGAGGCAAACATACACGGGGCTGGTATCAACAGCCTCGGTCGGCCAATAAGCGGCGAAGTGCTTCCGTATCAGATGAGCCGTCACCTCATTTCATGTCTGCATTAGTATTTAGTCTGTGTCTGGACCCTAGACTGTATATCATTAGGGCCCGGTAGTTTTCGCGAAAATATGTTTGCAGCACTTTGTTTCAGTGCCTTACTTGTACACCTGCATCTCTGATTTGTGGTCAGTGATTGGATGCTGTAACACCCAGCGTGTGGAGGTTAAACCCCACAAATCACAGACGTGTTGTGTCAGAGTTATCCATGTACTCATTGGCACAGTCTAATGAATAATAACTCTGCACTAAAACACATTGCCAATAATCATGAAGTTTAGCTGCAGTGTACACGTAAAACACCTAAACAAATTGAGGCAAAAATATTTTCGCGAAAACTACCGGGCCCTATCTATCAATGCTGTTGACTCCTTAATTATTAACAGAGACACAAGTACAGTAGTGTTATTATAACATTGCAATACACCGTCAAACTGCTAGTGACTCTATCGGCTCCGACATGTACTTGCTACTCGTAGTTACATTTGCCGCAACGTTAAAACAACACCACTGCACCAATTGTGTCTATCAGTCATACGAGATTCATTTGTCAACGCCATTGTGCAGACATATTCTTATATGGTCGTGCCTGGAGCAACCCCGGTAGGAAGGAGTCGGGAAAACAGGATTTCTCCGGGAAAACCCACCGACCAACAGAATTGCCATGCATTTTTCTAACATTTGTGAATTCGCGTCAATTCCGCTCAGAATCGAGCCTGGATCGTCGTGGTGGAAGGCGAACTGTCTAGTCGCTGTTCCAATCGCGGCTCCTACGCCGTAACAAAAGAATTTCCGAACATTCCACTTTCGTTACATGTAGAATAATGCAAATTAAGTAACTGGACTTAAAAGTAAAAAAAAAAAAATTACAAAATATATAAAGTATTGAACACACAGATTGAGCTAGACTGGAAATGGATAGCAATTTTTCTTTTAATTTATAAGTAAATATTATATCTGTAACGTTTACTGTGAACCTAAGTTCGCTTTCTGGTTAACTGACGATTTTATAATTTTAATTCCACTTTTAATTCACCAATTAAAATTCAAATAAAAGCACCACACATTATAATGTAGAATACGTACAGTTTCTTTACTATGGCAGTACTTGTGGTTCTACCAAGAATTTGTTTGGTAGCCGGAACTTGTCAAGCAATTTTTGTGTAACAATACAAATTGTATTACAGTGTAGCCTAAATTCAACGAGGCCTTGGTCCAAGAGGCGGGAGGCTTCATGACGTTGTACTGTTCTGGCAAACAGCCCGACTGAAGGAGATTATTACCTCACAAACCCTTCCCTTTCCAACTTGTTGCTCTTCTTTACAACCCTGGCCACCAGGTAGTATTTCTGTCGTTCCGGCTGCAGGTGTGTGGAGTGTCGCGACGCTACAAGTTCTGCCAACCTCTGCAGGTAACGAATCGTAAACCTGGCGCAAATAAGTGCTACTCTGACCTACATTAACCAGCTTGCATCCCCAGATATGTGTGAATCACTTAGGCTGCTGCAACACGCTGTTAAGGCGTTCATGAGGTAAAAAAAATCATAATTTCATATTTGTTTGCAATAGTGTTAGTTTTGTAGACGTTTGGAAGTAATTTCTCTCTTACAAAAATTTGCTCATCCGGTTTTCCTATAATGGCTTTCCAAAGTCAAAATTTCCATGATTCTACTTCATTCGCCCCCCGAAAATCAATCAATATAAAGGAACGAACAGTAAAAGTACCTGTCAATAGCTAGGGCTTGAAGCATATAAAAACCCAATATTAAATATTATTCTATTAAAAAATTGCTATTACAAGCGAAAAAATACAAATGTTAGAAAGATTTTTAAAAGTATAAACATTTAGCTAAAGGGTTTTATAGACATCAAGCTGCAGCCCGTGGCTTGTACTTTCACTGTAAATTATTTTTTTCCATTACATTGATTAATTTTCGGGTGGTGTATGAAGTAAAAGCATGCAAATTTTGACACTGAAATGCCACTATAGGAAAAATGGCTGAGCTAATTTTTTATTTGTAAGATGAAAATGTATTTCCTAGTGACATCTATAAAACTAACACTATTTCATACAAGTATAAAATTACGATTTTTGCCCTCTGTAACGTCCTGTAAGTGTTAGAGCTACGCCACGCCCCGTATACTTAACAGTGGATCACGTCGCCGAATGACGGGAGAACATACGTTGCTCCCCGCGTGATTAACAACAGAGCCGTTCATCAACTTGTTGTATTATCGCGTTAACAAACAGATGTGCGTGTGTTATTAAAACTTGTTTATAGGACGAAAATCCCTTGGTTTCTGCAGTTTGTGAAAAACGGTCTGATACGTGCAAAATGTTGCACAAGGAGTAAACACACTTGATTTTCGGGAAAATATTTACTACATCAGCTTTAGTTTCAATGCATTACGTGCTCATCTGTGCCTCTAACTCATAGCTATGTTGGGCAGCATGTCTTTGTGCAGTGACGTCTTTCACTTAACCACAAACAATCCAGCAAAGCTGCAGATGTACACAAAACGAGTTGGTGGACATGTATTTTCGCGAAAATCAAGTGTCCCTTTCAAGGGGGCGTGGTACATAATTCAACACTAAAAGCACTAATCTATAACTGTAGGTTTCTTGAAGCCAATTTTCTAAAATTGAACAATTGCAAACCTAGACAATAGTTTTAGCCAACGTTTTAAAAAAATGGTTTCCAGTATTACGAACTTCTGAGGCACAATCTCTGACGCCGGAACCTCATGCATTTAACTGCGGCGCAAGAGATCACGCGTAACGAATTAGTAATTCTGGATAAATATTTACTCATAAAGTTGGCAAATACCGTTATCTAAGATTGTCACTGAGTATTTTATCCGTATTGGCTTCGAGAAAAGCGTATAAATCAATTGATGTTTTCAGCGTTTATTTATCTACCACGCACTCCAACGTCCACACATATCCCTGGCTATATATTTGTATGTAAAATAGACTAGATTCTGTAAACGTTATTAACTTACGTCACGTTAATATTCAACAACCTTCCCTTTTTAAATGCATGTTTATAAATTTCTCCATACTTTTTAGACACAGCTTGTTTGTACACATACGCTCAAATGTATTAAGGAAAAACCAACTTATAAAATAAATCCAGCTCAAGTACTATAGATTTTTCTATAACAGCTAACGTTTATAGAAGTTACTTCGGCTAATCGGTAAACCACTTATCTTCCTATGCCCTCATACAGTTGCACTAAATAAAATTTTGGGTATATATTCCAGGTTATATTAGATGGCAAAACCTTTTTACGTTTTGTTTCTGTAATCTAATTCAGGTAGCTTCGAAAAAATGTTTATGCTGTAGCTTCAACCGAGAAATAAAAGAAGGTGAATGGAACAGAACTTAAGTTTGTAAGTAATCGCAAGAGTGTCAGGGTAATTGTCTATAATTCCGGATTGTACCTGCATCTTGTGATTTCTTGAATTTACGTTTTGCTGTACCTTGCAGCAGATATCTTCGCAAACAAGAATCTTAATTTGGTATATTCACTGTAGTTCATTACTCGGCAGGCTCCTTGTCCATTGAAATAGGCGAACATGTATGATTGACTGCTGGAGTCTCCAGTCTATACCTTCCTGTAGAGAACCATAAAGTTCGAAACATGTTAAGAGTGCACATTTCTTATCCTTGAGTGGCCTTAACGGCATGGGTTAAGAAATTGATTTTTAACTAATCTACCACGCATGGTCGTGTAGATTTGGCGAAGTTCTAAACGTACGCTTTCTCGTAACACTGAACTCAAAGTTGCATCGGGCCAATACACCCAGTATAACTGGAGGAGAGTTTTCGCTCTCAAACCTACTTAACGATTACGTAAGCGTGTTGTGGAACGTTCTTGGTTCTCTTCTGGTAGTGCAGACTGAATATTCACACATTTCAATGGACGAGTCGGACGAGTAAGGTACACTTACTGAACTAATACCGTCTCAAAATCACTTTTATTAGCAAAATTAATATTTCGATGCCTGACCTCAATGAACGCCGAAGCGGCGACTTAAATAACCAAAAAGACTCGGCTGCAGCCTGGAAACCAAGATTCTCAATTACAGTGAACGGTCTGTACCAGCACTGCATGCTTCTTTATTTGATACGTTACTGTACAGTAAAATTATATTTTACTCTTCACAATTTATAAACTTACCTTTCTGGTCGTAGTTCACTTGACCGAAGAAGGGGAAGCTGCAAATGTTCAATACAAATGCATTTTGCTACTCCGTGCAGTAACGAAACAGCTTAACTGATAGTTGCTTAACTTGGAAGAAATGTGTATTCGTTTCTTGGAAGCATGTTGTAGTTTTTTTTTCTAACTATACTTTCGCTAAAAATTAATGTTGTTTCTTCTGGCTCACAACAGTACCACGATGGTAATTTCCTCCATTCTATAAGTTTTTGATATTATTTACTGTCTTCACACATACACCATGATTGGGGAACTATTTCATGATATTGTTTATCAAGTATAAACTACAATTAAAATTGAAGTTATAGCAAGGAAGGCGCAAAACACGTATAAGGTACGTAGAAACCTATACGAAGAGAAATGTCTCGACTCTGAAAGTTTTAGTTATGTATAGTTTTCGTATTGCACGTCGGTAGGGTTTGATTGTTATTAACTGCTTTTCGTGTGGGAAGTAAATTCGCTCAGTAAAACATCTCAATTTTCAGTAATTGCAATTGTGAACGTATGTTATTTACAAGTATGCCAACCGAGCTGAGATTATTTGTTCCAACGAGAAATCTGTAGTGGTAGAACACAACCCAATAAGAAAAGAACTCACAGTCAATGGTTGCCCGGCAAACACCATCAAACATGAAACCTAACAAAACACAGAAACCGAAAAAATAGCTAGAACCCTAGTTATTCCGCATGTTCGAGGCCTTTCAGAAAAAAATAAGACGTCTGTGAAGTTAACACGGACTTAAAACAGCATTCCGATCCAAATCAACTATTAAAATTATGGTTACCAGGGTGAAACCAGCCACAGAATAACTACAAATCCACAACAGTGTATATCATATGTCCTGCGAATGTGGCCATATGTACGTACATACATTGTTAAAACTGGCAGAGCTCTATCAAGCCGATTAAAAGAACACAAAAACAATTACAAGAAAGGCGAAACCGAAAAATCTTGACTGGCCGAACATGTAGGCTATGGGAAAATAGCCACAGAATTCTTTGGGAAGACTCTAAACCACTGACATAGGAAACGGACAAAATTAAAAGAAAAATCAAAGAATCAGCCTTTATTATTAGATTGATTAAGAGAGAAACAACTTTACAGCACAAAACAAAAACAAACTCTCAACCCACAACAGCCAATCAGAGTCAATCAGGAGACAATTCGTCTCCCATTGCCTGAGCTGGATAAGTGGGTTTATCCTTTATTTACCCATGGTTTTCCACCCTCCTCATCAGTCGCACTCGTGTTCCTGAAACCTGTGTGTCTACCTGATGAGGGGAACAGATTCCAGTTCCCGAAACGTCGTTCTACTGTCTGTTTGAAAAACTGCTGTGTTTTGTCTTGTCTCACCGTTGTGTCGCATGTTGTTTTTTCTGTTCGTGTCAGATATCTACTGTGTATTTGTTTTGGTCTCATCGTCTGTCGCATGTTGTTTTTTCTGTTCATGTCTGATATCTACTGCGTATTTTTTTTGTCTCGTTGTTGTGTCGCATGTTGTTTTCTGTTCATGTCTGATTTAGTATTGGTTTTGTTTCGCCTCATTGGTGTGTCATATTTTTATTTTGTGGGTCATATTTTGTGTTTGTCCCTTTGCCAAAGCAGATCTCAAACCTGGGCTGTATGCCTTGGTGGTGTCTTGGGTTTTCTTTTTGATTTTTGATATTATTTTTTATTTTCTTATCTGTTTGCCCTTGTTTTTATTTGACCCGATTACATTTATAGAATTTTATGTTGTGTATGTATCCTGTTGACTAAAGCATTTTCCGCTTACTTATGTTTTTCCATTAATTTTAGTTTTCTTGGACAGTCATCTATATCGCAATGGAGTATGTACAAGAAACAAAATCCAGTCATTGTTTTTTAAACAAATGCAGTAATGCCGCTGGGAAATTGTTAGTGATATTTGTTTCCAATGTTTTCGCCATAATTTAGACAAATAATTAATGTACATCGTTAACATTTACTATGAAATATTAACTACACGTGTTTTCAAAATGTTGTGATTTATAATGTGCTATCTATCAACAGTGTAGAAACATATTTAATGACTTCGCAACTACTATTGTTGGCAACGTTACGTTGGCGATTCATTCTGAGGTGGTGTATCTCTAAGTTGGTCGATAGCACATGTTACTGGTAATGTTGTTATAAATGTTATTTCCATTTGCTACCAACGTTGTTTAAAGCTTCAATTCTTCATTCCTTCCTTTATTATTATAGATTAGTTAACGGCATCTGTGTTTTACAAATTGTTTATTACATATTTATTGCAAGCATTGCTATAGATATTGTACTACCGTACACCATATGTTTATGACTCTTTTTCTGTACTCAATTTCCTAAAAATACAGGCAATTTTATCAGATGTGACACTACTTACTATTTCCGTGATGTAGGTCAAATTATATTGTATATACAGCGAGATGTATGTCTCAGGTTGTTTGTATTAGGCCTACGAAATGCGTTGACTGACAGTGTATCAATATGCACTGCCTATAAATAGTTAATGTCCTCAGAACGTCAAAAATTGGCTGAGTTTTGTGAAAAATGCTATAAAAACATATTCTTGTTAACATTGTCAGTGCTATTAATTTGTCTGTGACAAATGGACTTCAAAGAGAACTGTCGTAGTCGTATCTACTGATAGTCTCCAGGCTTCAGTGTAGCTACCTCAAATAATGGCGACGTCAACAGCGATTCACTTTCTCCACAGTAATTGCTTAGTCATGTGTAGTAAGTGCCATGCGCACTATGAGTTAGGATTCACGAAGATCTGTCACGATAAATGTTGAAATGCTAAGTTCAGATGAGATAAATTTTTACAATTTTTACTATAATCAATCTTAAATTCACTAGCCCTGAAAACAAAGAGAGAAATTTACCTTAACTCACTAGCTGTAAAGTTACTAGACTTAATAGCCCTAAATTTACTAGTCGTAGCGCTTAGTCCTTAAGTCACTTTCCTTAACATAAATGTATGGCTAGTTATGGGTGCCTGTCCGATCTACATATGACGGATCAGACAAAACTATTGCCGTGGTTGAGTGCGAAGCCACGATAATTTTTCATTCGAGAACAAGAGTTACCACATCGAAGATAGCAACTTTCAAATTAAGATTGTTATGTACACAGACGTGCCATCTTCGCGTTCTTTCTTTGCATCTGACTAGACTCCAATTGGCTACAAGCTTGGTCGACAATGTCGGAGCCTGCCTCGAAGAATGGCTTCACTGTAGAGTGGCCGATCCTCTGTACAGAGGTCACTCTCGTAAAGCCAATAGAGTCTCAGATTGCTTCCTGGTATGTACAGGATAGTGAAGTTTTGTCTGTCATCAAATAATAACGCGAATTTTGCACGTCACTATGGAATACTGCCTTCGGTGGCATCCAGAGCACACAGGGGTATACCTACTAAGAGGGTTGTCTGTCCACTGTCGCTTCTGGCGAGTGAGCGGTGGTGAAGCGAAGCTGTGCGCTCGTCACTTGTCGACTATTTATACCCCCGAGGACAGCTGGTGGTGGCAGGAAGACAGGCAGGCTCGGTTGTAAACACTTCTGCACTGTACGCCCGGCCAACTGATGTGTCAGTTCTCAGCCTGATACCGAGGGACGTATATGAAAGACGTGCTTGCTCGGGGATGGAATCACTGCAGGATTCCTTTGGTTAATAACAGAGAAACGTGGTTTTCACAAAAGTTTTCATGGCTGGTCTTATTTCAAACACTTTTGTTCGGTAAAATTTCAGTGACTTGACTAGATAGACGTTCTACTCTGGGACTTATTTTTTCTGGCGATGATAAATGATCTGACTGATAAAATGAAATTACATATAGTTTGTGTACAGATAATACTACTTGTATATAATGTAACAAAACATAAAGTAAGTTATTTAAATTTTCCAAACAAACATCGGCTTAGGCTAAGATATGGTTTAGTATCACTGGGTACCTTATCAATCCAAATAAAACTAATAGTGTTGATTTTAAATTACGAATTAATTTTGTCGATGATTACACTGTAGTTGACAGTGTGAATTATTTGAGCGTTTGCTTAGATTATAAACTCCTTTGTGAACCCCAAATAAAATTTATTAACCTTTCATTATCAAAAGTGTGGTTCCTTTAAAAAGGTTGACTCTGTTTCTAAAAATTATCTATTTTGTTTGTTTTAATTTGCATTTCTTCAAGGACTGAATTCGTATTGTTTGTTGTCGTGGGGAAACTCTTGTCACATTGGTGAAGTTTTAGTTTTGCAGAAGAAAGCTAGGAATGTAATAAGTTAGTCTATAAAATGCACACTGTAAGCCTCTATTTGTAACAGCTGAAATTTTAACTACTGTAAATTTATAAATCATAATATATATATACATATATATATCAAGAAATTTGAATATATTTTAAATAAGAAATGATTTACGTAATTATCAAATTAGAGCAAGAAATAATATTAATATGCCCTACACCTAATATACTACAAACGTAATAAACTATAATTATGCTGCAGTAAGTTCTGTAGTAAATTTTAAACTTATACCTAGTAAAGCAGTGCCTGTTTAATCGTAAGGTAAAATAGTGTAGTTTGCATCAATTACAGTCACTTATAAATATTAACACGAAAAGGTTTTTTTCTTAAGTTGCAGTAATTACGTTTCAGGCAGCACATTCACGTTAAAGAGTCTGTGTTACTTAATTTGGCGTCATATGCCACCAAGGTTAATACTGTACCGATGTAACCAGAATACAAGAAGGTCTTCCTAAACGACGCTTGTTGGCCGCTAAGTTGAACACAAATGTCTGTTACTCCATTTGAAAACATATTTACTTTACTATCAATACTATTTATATAATTACAATATCTGACTTTCCATATTTTTATGCCTCTAAATGCGAGAGCGCTAAAGCCGAATCTGGCTGACTCACCACTTGCCTAATCGTCTCTATGCGCAATAATGCGACTCGCCTTTCTGTAACTTCAAGCTGTTGTCCTGTATTTTTACGGCAAGCTTATGTAGATAAAAGTATAGTGCTGGTTTAAAGACTGCTCTGAAGTTTCTGTATAGAAAATGTAGCAACTAAAACATTATAGTACGCTTTATTTGCATATGTTATTCGTACATGTACAAAATTATAGAGCCGAATCTATAACTAAAGTTTTTGTTTTTGATTGAAATTGTAAGTTTATCGATTCAGATGCAGGCCTACAATATTGCAACTTCTAACCAAACAGCATATTTCAGCGCATGCTTTTCTCAAAGGAAATGTCGTGGTCATATAAACTAGTGCAAAGTTTCATGACTTTGTAGGTGTGTTGTTGAAAACCTTGATCACTATATGATTCGAAGTCTTCTCGTTAGTGTATCATCAGATAACTTTAATAAATGTTCAACTATTGTGTATTTATTCTTCCAATAGTTCAAGTAAAAATAATTTTTAATGAATTATGTGAGTTACAGAAAAACCAGAAACCAAATTATCTGGTCCAAATATATATATATATATATATATATATATATATATATATATATATATATATAAATACTAATATATATTAATATATGTATACAGATATATATATGTATATGTATATATGTGTATTTTTGTTATTTAAGTGTTGTCATTGCCTTACTCTCGTAACACTTTTAATATTGAGCGAATCAGACATTAAGTATTTGTAAACTATTGAGTGCATTGCAAATCTACTTTTAATAAAAAGTCACTGTCGTTTGTCGATTAGTTGGTCGCAAGAACGATTTAGATGTATCCAAGCTAAGTTTCGTGACCCACTTATAGTTTTTTTGACTCCCTATGAAATAAATACGCTACATCAAATGTCTATATAACCTCAAAAACCGTACTGATATTTCGAAAACTCTTAGTTAGAATAGCAAAATATGGAATCCATTAACAAATTTTTTAAAAGAAAATTAGAAACAGTTATTATTAACTGTCACTATAAACTACACACTCCTATTTCTACATTCTAACAAAATATATCAGCTAAAGTACTGGTTTCCTTGAATATAAATTGGGTCGATTATAATTTGTGTGCTAATTGTAAAAGGGTCTGTGAATGTGATACTAAATTACTTTTTCATAAAGAAAAATTTAATTTATTTTTAAATTTGAATTTGTAAAAGATTTTTTTTTTAATATGCTACTGTTATCTTCATTTGATAAACTTTCAGAGACAAACGTGTTTATTATACAATGATCTGTTGTTCAACCTAAATACACAAAAATTCCCTCCGAAAATGCTGTATCTTTTAACTTACGTAATTTAAATCGATGTTATGAAATATGTTTACAGCAAATATGCTTCCAGTTACAGAATACAAACAAACCTCAAACAGCACGCACAGCATGTAAGCAAACCCACCACACACATTGTCGCATGTGCGTTGCAATCTGCAGTTGACAGAGAAACGTCTGGTGTGGGTGTTTGTTATTTAGTCTGTTTGCTGCTACTCAAGTTCGAATGTCGACTGTTGTTTGTTATGTCCGCGTGTGTTCAGTCAGGCTGTTCAGTTGTCGTGCTACTACGAACCTGTCCGCCTCAAGTTACAGCCTTAGGGGTACTGACCCTTCCCCTGTTATAGTTGACAGCTTTTTCAGATATATGCTGTACTGTTTCAGTTAAAATATACACAAACCAAACTTAGAACATGAGTCACTGTACGGATCGTTTTATAGATAACCTGTGGTATGCGAATCCAGAGAAAGCAGGAACATGGACGTAAACATGAGTTATATTTAGAGATGATGGTTTATCGCGGGAAAACTTGACTATTTGCTAGGCTTCAACGTACGTTCAGCTTATCAAAAGGTTACTGGCTTTTCCTTGTACGCGAAGCTACTGCCCTATTTGACTGAGCCAATAAGAATACCGCTATTTTAATATTTGATGCACGTTATTGGTCTATAGACAGCTACGTTGTGTCAGTGTTTTCAAGGCTATGTTGGCACAAAACATTTTCGCGATATACCATCATCTCTAGTTATATTATCTAATTGTCTGACTCTGCGAATGAAAGGAAGGTGTTCGTTGTAACAAAGCGTACGTACTGTGACCTCGAACCACAAACATATCACGGGTAGGGATGTTGAGTAGAGATGATGATTTATCGCTGGAAAACTTGACTGTTTGCTGGGTTTCAACACACGTTCAGTTTACCAGAAGATGACTGGCTTTCGCTTTTATGTGGAGCTGTTGCCCGATTTGGCTGATCCAATAAGAATCCCGCTGTTGTAATATTTGATGTCTGCTATTGGTTTGCAGACAACTACGTTGTGTCACACGTACATCACCTAATCATATGTGTTGTAATTAACTACAGCGGTTTGAAGGGTATGTTGGCCCAAAACATTTTCGCGACATACAATCCTCTCTAATTATAAAATTATTTATAGCGGGAGAAGTTGACGGCTTGCTAATATTTGACTGGGCTAATAATAGTTCTGGTGAGCCACGACTGAAAGCCTGTGATTCGTCTGTAAACAGCTAAACTATGCCACATAACTGTCTTTCAAACACAAAAGACGAAAGGCGCTGCACTGACTTGGATAATACGCTGGCTGATATTCTCCTCGCGATTCTCTAATCATGGGTCACTTACGTGTGTACGTCTTGTCTTCCTTTACTGGCTACGCAGTTCATTCGCTTCCTTCACCGAAACATTTCGTATAACAGTCCATATTCCCAGTTACACTTTACATGATTTTACTGAATCAAAAGTGGCGTAACTTCGTCACTCTAATTCTATTTAATAGATTCATGAGCAAGATATTGATAATACTCTCACTCACCCTCTTTGTGTTTTTCCGCGTTTTTCTATGTTTTTCCAACGTTTTCAACAGTGATGGTCAAGACCAAGTGTGTTAGTTTTTCGTGGTGATAGCTAATGGAAAAGTAAGTAGATGCTCTTATTTTAATTTTGACGTAAAGTGAATATTGTGAAGGTAATGCTACAATGAAAACTGACTTAAAATTTAATTCCTATTAATAAACAACTACTCGCTTTTTATATTGTTTTCACAATATTTAGCGCATAATTGCTTAATATAAAGTAGTATTTAATGTATAAAATGTATTTTTACAGTCTTACTCTGGATCTAAAATAATTCCCACTATAATTAATCTTACTGACAAATTTTGAACTCATTTGCGTTTTTCTTTTTCTTAAACTATCTTCCCGAAATACTGACGCGGCCCATCTTGGCTAACCTTGGATCAGTGCGAATGCCAAACATTGAAAAATTTATGTCACTGATTGGAAATATTTGCTGTTGTGTCATTGTTTTCGCCGTTTGATTTGTTTTCACTTGTCCAAGTTTATCTTATCATGTACACGCATAAATATTAGTTATTGGGCTGGAGCCCATTGTGTAAAGTGGAGGTCGTTGCAGTTTTCAGGAGAACACAAAATACGCTTGAGTTGTCAGGTTTAGTGTATAGATGTTTATGATATATACCCTACACTCCTAACCGTCTATAGTGGAAGATCGTGCCCTTTAATTTTGTAACCTTGCACAAAGGTCACCTCGCTAGAGCTATGGGATTTACTACAATTACAACTTTCTCTGATTTACACCGACGTGATGTAGAGGCTTGTGATAATGACGCCATTACAGCTGAAATTATAAACAGAAAAGTCTTCAGACTTGGAGATGAATACTCTTGAAACAGTTAAAATATCTTACTTATATGAAGCACAGCAGTTTCCTGAAACAATGAAAGTTGAAATCATCCACATATTGAACAAAGAAAACAGTAAAAAAAGGTGGCATTGACTAGATAGCTCACAATGTTCTTAGTAAAATGTTCCATACGCTTTTGAACAAATTATTACTGGAAACATATTGCTGAAGTATCTTTATACCTAAACAAGCACGAATTTTACAAAGCTAGAAAATAACTGATACAGCAAGAAAATGTCGTGCTATTTATTGTTTCTAAACATATCCAGAACCTTCGGTGATGCCTGGTGGCCGGAGGTATTGTGGCGAATATGGTAACACAGGTGTGATCTTGTCTTCACAAAGGAGGGGCAGGAGGGAGCTGTCAACTCTAATATATAAATATTTTAGGAATAAAATGTATTTGAGTTTTATTATTAAAATTTTGGCTACTTTAAAACACAGTCAAAGTCGACAGAAACGTCCAGAGTAGAATATTGATTCATTACTTTGGACAATTTCAGATGTAACAGAACTAGAATACAATTACTTGGGACCTCAGAAATTCTATCAGGCATTCTTTGTAGTCTAATATAGCTAAATGTTCATAAATAAATCTGAAACAAGAGTCATAAAGAAAAATACGTAATTACAATATGGAGACTATACCTCCCCCTTAAAAGAAGACTGGTGACACTGTTGGCAGTAACAAAGGCACATGGGACTATATCCTTAGACGCACTCCAGGTTGTTGGGTACTGTCAATGTAACTACTTTTACTGTATAGAGGAAAGAAGATAGTTCACCTGTATTACAAGTGATGAAATAATAGATTGGTAAAGTCGGATGCTTCTCGATTCATGAGGGGATGGCTTTTTTAATAGGACACGGTCAGAAAAACTAGTCATAAAGGAAACCACAAGACAAGCAAAACCCGTAATATACAGTAAGAATGGTGAAAAAGGCAGTCGTGCACGCACTGCTTTATTTTTGCAAGTAAGTGTGAGATATAGAGCGGTTACAGGGTTGGCTGGCCTTCAGGCCATAAACCCAATATGTAAGACTGACTGATCAGAAAAAAACACTGCATGGAGAAGTGCGAAGCACAAGTTTCATGGCCCTTGTTTACAGAGATATCTCATCGAAAACATAGACATTCCACTTGACACAGTTTTAAAAGCTACGAAACTTCTTCAGACTCTAGTTATTGACCCTTGATTTATGCACTAACATTGCCATTGTCTTGCGTGCACATCTGCAACTCTGATTCGAGGTAAGTGGTTGCATCTTTTTAATTCTCAGGGTCTCGGGATTCTACCAGCAATTCACAATCGCATGGTGTGGCAGTAACATTAATCTGACTGACTCAATCAAATGAGATACGTCGTCAGTGCACAAAATACACCATGTCGATAACAATGAAGCAAAAATGAAAACGTGTTAATGAAACACTGAGACAACGTGATTGAAGAAAAATGGGTCTCTCTACCGATTCATGTTCCGCGCGCTAGAAAGGTATAGTTCAGAGAAAGCATGCGAGCATGCCTTGCAACCAGTTTACCAGTCTCATTGACCGGCGAGTGCCCACAAGTGTCTCTAGTAAAAGGCCGTGGCCTCTGTTGCGGCAGCTCTGCCAGGAAGAGTCTTTTTATAACGCTTTTATCTCTCCAATCAGACAAACGAATGAGGGAAAGATATTACCGTTAGACACCTCAGAGGTGGTTAAAAAATGACCAATCTCGGCAGGGCTGCCACAACTAAGGCCGCAGACTTCTGCTAGACATGGCTAAGCGAATACCCACAACCATGGTGGTTTATATGGATACTCTCTCTCTCTCTCTCTCTCTCTCTCTCTCTCTCTGTTAAGGTGGGGTGGTAGAGGGGATGTGGCAGTAGCCGCCCCCCAGCAGCGGGGGCGTGCGCCGCCGGCTCGTCTTTCACGGGGTCTGCTCCCCTCTCCTCGGCTGGATCGACGCGTATTTCTGTGGTCGCCTAGGGCGGCGCACGGCTATAAGCGTCCCCCTGGCCCTGGCGACTACGGCGAGGGTGGGATGGAGGGGGGAAAGGGGTGTCGAATGTGCCGGGAGCTGGGTCGTGAAGCGCCGGGACGCACAGTCAGTCGCCGGCAGTCGAACTGACTAGTCGCTTCGCGGGGTCGCCAGCTTCAGCAGTCAGCTTAGCAGGTGAGTGCGTGCGCTCAACCTTGTACCCGGGGACAGTTCCCGTGTGTAGGAATCATGTGTTGCTCATACATGCCCAGCGCGGTACACAGCAAGTACACGTCTAGCATATTCTTGGGGCCGCTGTTGACGCACGGACTAGGGCGCTCGCCAAGCACCAAGGTGATCCGGGTTTGAGCTCCGGCAGAGCCATACATTATTGTATGAGGGTTACGTGGCGTTGGCCAGTAGGGTTTGTACCACCCCTTGCATTCTTCCGCTTCTTCATTGTAGTGCCTCATTTCATTCCATCTTTCGGGGCCCAGTCATAAAATGTACATAAGGGGTGCAGACAACCTGGTACACAAATACCTTCCCAATACGATACTTATTTATTGAGAATCTTCTTGTGGGTATACGAATCGTACACCTCGATAATGTTCTGACTTCCAAACTGATCTTCTGACGTCGCAGAAGTGGCAAGTGGGTTGTTACCAAGTAGGAGGGCTACACGTTCACATAACTCTACTCTTCCGATGTACACGCCGTAGACCAATCACGATGGATGATCTATTGGCTTCCAAAATTTTCTGACCACACAATAATGAGTCACCTACAGACCAGGGTTTCAGTGGATGTGCCGTCAACTAGCACACAACCATGTAAGAGTTCTCGACAACTGCAGCTCTAGCTGGCAGTAACACATCGGCCACCACTGGTGACGTCAGGCCGAGTTGACGGACCACGCCTCATTCCAAGTCTAGTCTTATCCGATCTTCGCGTGTTGGAAACATGGCAGACGTTACCGTTGGGTGGCGGATTTTTGGGTGTATTCTGCGGACCTCTAATCCCCTGATCCCAGAGTTCCGCAAGCGATAGCGAGCAAGAGTCGGCCTTTAAGTTGACCGCCTGGGTGAGCGTATTTTGCACATTCCATGCCTATAAGTGTGGAAGTGTTAAGGATGACACAGTACGCGTATCACGCCTCACCCTAGCCTCTAGACGCAAGTCACTGAACTGGCGTGCAGTATTTCCGCCGACAATTTGCCACTACAAGACTTTCAGTGGTCATACTATCCTCGTATGAGGCAATATTTAAGATAAAGGAGTATTACACACACCTATGCCATTTTAAAGATTCTGCGCCAAGATTTCCATACTTAAACAGGTCCACAGAAATACCCATTTTCTCCATTTTCGGCAGCGAGAAACTTTACTGATAAATGCAGGGTCTGTCAAGGGTATTAACACGTGTAATGTTCTTCAAATGTTATTCTTAAACAGTCGTAACTTACACATGCTGAGAAGTTTTCTGATAAAGTTGTAACGGCCGAAGTTCTGCACACCAGTCGGCGGCCTGGGCAGGCGGTCACCTTAAAGTTTCGCGTTCTCCCAAGCCTTTAATCGCACTATTTGTGTGCTGATAAAATAAAACTCAAATCAACGACACCCTTATATTATTATGGCATATTATATACAGCATATATTTTTATAACTTACTTAACATATATGTTTTCCTAGCTCGTCTCACGGATTATACACACAGTTGATATGATTACGTCGACTTCATCTGAATACTATTGTTTTATCTTTTACTCACCGACATGTTATTGAGAAGTCCAAAATATGTAAACGTCGATGGACATTTTGTATATTCAAGCAGTACGATACATTTTCGACAAAACGTAACATAGGCCCTACACATCGTTATTTGACTAATTACCTTATATAAAGAACTTCTCTCAAGAAGCAGTTTAGTTGGATACTTTTTTATGTCCAAGGTGTACAAGTTGTGGAGCGGTAAGGGTGATGCTCTCATTGGCATAAAATATATAGTCGTCTCTACACGCAGGACAAGTTAATGACGTACAGTCTGTTCTTTGTAGGCCCGCCTCTAATAGACCAACGAGTGACCTTGCCATAGCACAAATTTTGTTGCAGCGAAGAAAATGTTTGTTTTAATATTAATTACTGGAAAATAATTATACATTAAAGAATAAAATTTGTTTTAAGAATACAAGAATGATAATGAGAATTTTTTTTGCCATTTATTTACGTCAGTAATAACCATAGTTGTTAATAAGTTTGTTGTAGTTTAATAAGCCAATATTAAGGTTGGAAACATAACATTTATTGCGACAAAGAAAATTAAGTTGCTCGCAACGAAAACTTTTTACATTGAATGTTTATTTATACCAGTTTATTAGCTTTCCAAAATTTCTTGGTTGTCAAGCACGATTTCTTACCTTTATGATAAATTACCTAAAGGATCTTCGCCTCTTTGGTGTACAGAATTTACTATACTTTGTACATAATGCAGTAGGCTAGCAATACGACATTTATCCATCACACGAATGTGCGAGAAATTAACTAAACAGGAAAGTGCTCTCCAAATGCACAACGTAGATGTATTATTAGAAGTTTATACTTCAACAAATCTTAAATTAAGATACGTTTCGATATTACTGAATCCCCAGACTTGTGTATTGTTTTGAATGTTACGTAGAATTTTGCATTTATCTGCTCACTTCCACTACTGTTGAAAATTTTCTTATATCGCTCTGATAAGATTTTTTCCCTTATTTAACTCACTTGTTTTCCTAGGCAAATAATTTTGTCCCAACACGTATTATATGCATCACCTAATATTTGAGTCTGCTAAACGTTATTAAGCGTGTTCGCAAAATTGTTGTGTGATTTAAGATTAGAATGCTAATTATTTTGTCGTTAGTGACTTTGCGTGTAGATATATAATACTAGCTGTCCGGCCGCGGCTTCTACCTCGTGTAATTTTCGAAGGAATAACTAACTATGCCGATAGTAAATCGTGTTAATGAGATATTGAGGACATTGCGACATCACGTATGACACAATATTGGGATGGAATTACAGTTTATTGGACATGGTATGGTTAGGGACCGGACATTTTCACGCGAATATCTTACTGCATTTGCTTGTTTCATGACTTTACGTGCATATCTGCAGATCTACGTCATGGTTATTAGTAGTGTATACGTGTGTAGAGACCTCTGTCATTCGACAGGGTTAAACTAACACCACTCCCACACAATGATTGTTAAAAACGTCTAAAATTGACCATAAAGCAGAGCTGCAGAAAGCACGTCAATCTTTGTAACTACTTGGTTGAGATATTTTTTTCGCGAAAATTTACGTTCTCTAAGAATGAAGAACAGTGGAACAATAATTTAACCCGCACACAATCAGGGAACCTCATTTTGAGCTATTCAGTATAGGTTACTGAATCGAGCAGTAACCAATGCTACAGGTCACTGGACTCAATTGTCCCTATCAGTACTGTTGTCATCCAGTTGGTGACATAAAATAATACCTGTTTCTAATATCAGGGACTTGAACACAAGCTAGAACTCAAGTATCAGTAAGCTTGTGATACTTTCGAAATTGGACTTGACTCTTTTGACACCTCCTAAGCCAATAATAAAGAAGCAACTAAATGCAGACGCAGAGCAGCCAATAAAGTAGTATTCCTGTCTGCTAGAGTTCACAGATATTCTTGGATTTTAACCTACAGGTCAGCGAACCCACGGATATTTCTGGTTTCTATGTTGCTATATTGAATGGTGAGTTGTTCTTTAGAAAGAACAAAGTACTCAGTACTCACGTACAACATTGCGACAGCTACCGCTTCTGTAGACACTACCATAAAACATATGGATAAACAGAATTGATATCGCGTAGTTGTGGCTCTGACATAGGGGTAGTTGATTTGTGACGGGTCCCGTCATGCTCTTGACTCGAGCATTGTGTCTATATGTGGAACGGGATAATGTGAGCACTTATTCTTGATATAAGCAAATCTACTTAATAACCATCAAATCGTGTAGATTATTCCGTACACAAAAATTAACGTTTGGAGTTGTCATAAATAATATTTTTGTTATTATTATTGCAGACGTTAATGTCTTCGAAAATACACTATCGCCAACTACCTATAAATTTATACTGCGCATTAAGCGTGCATTAACATAATTCGAGAGTCAATCTGACATTTTGGTCTAAAGCAGCTGATTGGAGAAGGACCCTGAGCCATGCCCTTTGTTAGTGTCGCCATATAGCTGACTCGCGCACCTCGAAGTCGAAGTAAACGTGGCAACGTCGCCTCTGAACTCGTAGGTATTCTGTGGTGCAGCTGTGAAAGTTACCCGAATGGTTTATGCTCCAGACCCAGCCAGGACGTGACGAAAGATTCACTCTGTTCACAAAATAAAACAAGCGTGACGGGCACGTTGTCGTTGACGTTGAGAGGATCAACAGACACCATCTTCTCGAATGATTTAACGCTTTCCTGGTTGCCATAACCTCTGATTGGTGTAGTTTGGAGATAAGTCCTGGAACAATGTTTACGGCAAACTAAGCAGCTGTTTATCTTAACGGTATAGTTAAGTTGAGGCCCACAATTGAGACTACGACTGTGGTGGTGTAAATGCCGCGATATAATCCCTGCTGTCTCAATCGACGTCTGATGTTGGCTCCTTGTCGCAGTACGGACCTACGATGTCAAGGGCTGCGGTGGCCGAATGGCCATACCATTCACTTCTCACCAAGATGATCCGGGTTCGATTCCTGGCGGGGTTGGTCCCCGGATTTTCACATGGGGAAATAGTGCCGGACGATACCGTTGGTAGGCGGGTTTTCTCGGGGACCTCACGTTTACCCTCCCCTTCATTCTGCTTCCCCATACTTACTTAATGTCACCCCTCACCAGCGCTAAAGACCTCGATTTTAAGCGCTGACCAAAATTTCTTCTCCTTTTTTTCGTTTAATTTATTAGTTGGCTGCAAATCTCTCAATACATATTAAGCAAACCTTGATCCACTTACATTTTGTATTGTGACCTCAGCATGTATGTGCTTTCAGTCTCATGGCCACCTAAGAATTTTTCATCCCTTGGTACAAATTTAGAGAATGTTTAACTAAAACAATATTGTCACACTTGAGCTTAAAAATAAATGTTTATCCGAAAGAGCAAATAGAGTCAAGGTAAACTGATGCATCATCATATATTTACTGTTTGTCATTATAAGAAAATCATAACATTCCTAAGCAAACGGGAATTTGTGACTTAATTTCACACATGCAAACGCCAGTGGGTACTGAAATATATTACAAATAGATAATAATTAAAATACAGTAAACACAAATTACCGTCGTACAAGAGGTTAGTATCATATTTAGCGGCAAGAAACTAGTTACATTTAATATTTTTTAACATTTG
Source organism: Medauroidea extradentata (assembly GCA_003012365.1). Lineage (NCBI taxonomy): Eukaryota > Metazoa > Arthropoda > Insecta > Phasmatodea > Phasmatidae > Medauroidea > Medauroidea extradentata. Next base: position 62,340 of record PNEQ01109197.1, read on the forward strand.
TGACGTTGCAGCCAAACAACTGACCACAATAACGAAAGATTTTAGTGTTGCTTCTCGCCCATCGCGTCGCACACGTCACACTGTTGTGATTGCAGCATCACTTGGATTGGGACAGACAATCGGTTATGCACCACTAAGAATATGACATAATACCTTAATTCGTTTATGCCAGCTATTACCTAACATTTAGGACCTACAAAATTAAGGAATTCTTGATTGAAATTTTGGATGTTGACCTGCTAAAACTTTAAATTAGGTTATAATTGGTAAGGTAGTTCTCAAAATACATAAACAATCTTTGCTTGTTCATATCTTGCTACCTTCCAAAACGTCAACGTAATTTTGCGAATAAACGTCACGGCAATATAGACTTGAAATACTAATACATTTCTCTTTTTTTCTCAATTAGATCACAGATAAACTGACATACTTTAAAAAGAACCCTGGACGAGTACCAACCTACTAGAAAACGTTTACTAAACCTCATGCTTGGTGTTCATATTTACCAACTGACTACTCAAAAGAGAAACACAAGTTAATACGCATGGTAAGTGTGTTAAAAAAATTGTCTCTAGTAGAGGGCACGGCCTTGGCGTGGCAACACTTTCAACCAGAGATCGTTTCACTGGCGTTTTGAACTCGCCAATGACAATGGCTTTGATGATTCGCCGATGTGGAGGACATACAAGCGAATCAAGGAAAGCTAAGAATGCCAATACCGTTGGACAGCTTAAAGTCCTAAGCAGTGTTGCTATATCTAAAGGCGCGTGTTTCTACAAGAGAGAGTAATGGTTTAACGTAAGCGTATGCCGTCGGTTATACAAAAAAGATACTGTACACGGAACGTATTCTTAATTGGCTACTGCGTGTTGCGGAATTATCTCCAGTTCATGTCCACATCCAAGCTTGTTTGTTTGAAGCTACTGATTAACGTACACCTTCCTAACATATTTCTGGCCAGTGCCGCCATATTGCTATCTCGTGCGGTTCGAGTCAAATTTCATTTCCCCACGGCGATATGGATTCGATTCTCTGAGCGGTTGTTCCGTAATTATGTATCTGTTAAACGTGGTGGACGTTGCCACCAGCTGGTGGTTTTACTCGGGGCTCTTTCGTTCCTCCACTTTTGTATTCTGTCAGTACTCCACAATCACCTCGTGTCATCCCTACTTGCACTTATGGCCATTATGTTAAGGTCTGATCTATTTATCATACTCTATTCTCTAGAATTCACGTTACGTGTGATAATTTCACTTCTATAATGTTTACTATTTTGTGACAGTATCATAAATATAAAATTTCAGTGTATTTTAGTAAACAGGTTATAGAAATCACGTATTTATACAGGCTTTTTTAATTGCTAAAGACCGGTATGTATGTAACGATATCTAAACGAAATTAAAAATATACGTATTATAAATTACGGGCACAGACAAAATATTTTATTAATACAGACATGAAATGACGTGGCGGCTCATTTTATACGGGCAAACTTCGCCACTGATTGGCTGTCCGAGATTGTTGACGCCAGCCTCGTGTCAGTTTGGCTCCTGAATGTTACTGCAGGTTTCCTATTGGCCTGGCTGCCGGCTAGCAAGTCAGCCGGACTACGCTGTTTGCTTTTAGACGTTTTCGCCGTGTTTCTGGTCAGAAAACCATTTTTCTGGGGTGTGCGACTGAATTTGCCATCCTACCGACTACTATTCCTAAATATTCAGTGACGAAGGCTGGAACATTAATCAAACTATGGAGTTAAACTGACAGTTCACAGAAACTAGGATTTTTTTTTACGCCGTTGCGACGCTAAAGGATGAATTTTGACATGAAGAAATTTTAGTATCACTGAATTGAAGGCAATTTACGGACTAGTGATATGAAAATAAGGAGTACTCCGATGAAATCGACCTGGAAAAAAGGGAGGGGAGAGTGCATCCAACATAATTTCCTTGCCATCGGTTCGTATTGGCTAGATAGATTAGAATTGTGCTGACAAGAATTTAAATAACGCTAGCTTTAGTATCGATGGGACCAATAATAACTTAGAAGAATGTATTTATCTAGTGCAACAGTATAAAAGGATGTGGAACATAAAATAAAGCAGACCCTTTAAATAATGTACAATGATTTTGACCGCCGATTGCAGGAACAATGAAAACGCATCATACGCGTAAGTTTATGCCAATTTTGTGGTCAAACGTTTTCCTGGAAGAATTCATTTCTGGTGATCTCTGTGTGACGCCAACATTTCGTACATTCAATTCCGGCACAAGATATTATGCCAAAGGAATGAGTGGCTTTGGTAAGATGTCCACAGACAGAGTTGACCAAACTATTCTCTATGAGTATTGTTTTTCAGTTTTTCAATGTTGTCTTCCAAAATCAACCTATAACAAGTATATTTTTGTGTCATCTATCAGGTAAAAAGATGTTTATTTGAAGAGAGGGTGGCATACAATAGAAAACCTTATGGCTAAGTAGAGAGAGATCCTGAACGGATTCTCTTTACGTTTGTAACTTGCTCGACAGTTGTCGCAGTCCTCATCCTGCTCGTTGTTTATTGTCCCTGACTCATTGTGTACAGATGTAGCAAGCACTTTGCACCAGTAGGGAAGGGACACTTGGAGAATTTTCCACCAGCTTGTTTCAGTGCCTTACCTGCAGCTCTACCTCTTGGTTAGTGACTGGGTATTTCCAACTCTCAACGACGTGAGGTTCTGCCCACAAATGACAAACGTTTGGTGTCTCAGTAACCATATTCTGATTGACACAATGAAATGAGAGACATCTTTGCATAAATACACTTTACCGAAAACCATAATTATACCCAGTGGTTTTTGATGAAAATAATTTTGTGCCAACTTGTTTCAGTGTATCACACGCACATTTACAACTCCGCTTCGTGGTTATTTGTAGAATGAATTTGTGCATAGGCGTCGCTCTTTTGACTGTGCCAATCAGAACAAGGCAGAAACAGGGCTGCAGGTGTGCACAGAAGATACTGAAACATGCTAATGTAAAAATCGTTTAGCGAAAATAAAGAGTCTATATTCGTCTATCGACGAACCACCACGGCCTGGGTGCTAGGCGCGAGGCAGGAGTAGTAGGTGATGGGATCTGCTCGAGTCGTAACACTACCCCCCGAGAAGCGTCTGGCACGAGGCCGGTTCTGCTGTGTAAATAAAGCCCCTGCTGTGGACGTGTTTCCACACACGCTGCCTGCGTTCCGAAATAGTTCACCTTCCTCCCTCCTTTCACGTTCGCTGGACTACGTGTCAACCCGTGCGTCGTCACCTCATAGCGTCGAGGGCAACTGGCTCCAGCCAGATAATTACATTTATAAATATCGGTACCCGAGGGCAAGAGTTTCTCATAATGGAGTACACGCTTTACAACTGGGCGCACATAGGCACCTGTCTGCCCAGGTGGTTGACATGATATGAGGCCCTACAATAGTGAAATTAAATTCCGCAATTAAAGGTGCAGGGGAAACCTGCCGACCAGCGACATCGTCTGGCACGATTTCCACATGATTGGAGGCGAGTTGTTTGACCACCCAGCCATCGTAATCCCTAGCCAGATTCTTGACAGAACATCACCCGTCGATCACATTCTGTACCTATCACGTAACTTCTCTTGTCCAGCTATCCGGGATTATTTTATCTCTATACATATTTTAAAGTAATAAAGACAAGAAAGAAATTCTGCCGGTTAAATTTACCACACCACTAAACTCACGAAATGTTCCTGTTTCTATCGATAAGACTGTGAAATCTAAGCTAACTGAACCTAACCGAACCTCACTTAACTAAACTTATCCTTCCTAGCCCACAGACGCCCTAGGCCATCAATCTGGAATTCTCTGTGCATGCTTGGGGGACTGGTCATTTATTCACAGACCACTAGCTTGTGTCATAAGAGAACACGGAATTACACAGTTTTACTACCACTACATGGTTGGGAATTCCCTAGGGTAGACAAAAGCTGTTATAATCCGATTACTCAAGAGGGATAATGATTGTGCACAGTTTGAATTTTAAAATGGCAAATAATGACATATAAAATTTACCGTATTACGTGGTCACGCGCTGTTTGCATCACGATAACAGCTCTTAATGGTTTTCAAAATTAGTCGTAACCAATAATAAATTAGGGTTTATTCACTTTATTTATTGTTGACAAGTATAAAACATATACGCACAGGTTCCGGAAACTTTATAAAATCCATTTGATGGTATGCTAGTCTTCGAAAACATATCAGAGTTATCTGAATAATTGGTATGATGTTTATTACATACATCAAAATATTCTATTAACTAACCTCCATAAATAATTATGACCAAATTTCATACTCCATGGCCGTAAAGTGAAGAAATTTTAGTCAGGGTTTTTTTTTTGCGCGATTCTCACATGCGAAAATTTGAGTCGGTAGGAGACGAGTGTATAGCCCCTACCCAAACATGGAAACGAATCAGCTTGAAAAGACAGCTAAGGACTCATTTTTACATAGGAATGTGGAATATAGTCTGGCGATTGTTGAATCTGCTACATTTTCCATTTACTAACAGCACACAAACAAAAATTGAAACATTTGGGGAGGGGGAAGTGGGGCCAAGTTTTATTTTCTTCATTGGGAAAACATTTAGAAAGCAGTCAATGAACGTGAAACCCCGGTATCATTATGACATTTACCAGTAATGCCTTATCTGTATCTTGAGATCATCACTAGTTTTTTTCAGCTATATAAATAATTACCAATGCATTCATAATTTAATGCCCCTATTGCTGAATGTGGATTGGTTGCAAAGGAAGTTGTTTATGAACCCTAATTAACTATTTTAGCCCGTGACATTGCGATTCTTAAACCTGACTATGCATTGCACAACAAATGAATGTTCGTTGGGGAGACCAAGGTTGAATGAGTGGATAGTTCGTTCCTTATATAGTCCACACTATTCGTTGCATACTATCGTAACCCCCTCGTTCCTAGAGGTCTTATGAAGGTACGATATAAAACATCGAGTAGCGCACAGTCACCCTGAAGTACCTCTTCTTTTGTAACACTGCCAATCTTCGTCACTGCCTGAGACCTTTACTTTTCTTGAGTTCACCTTGACGTACGATAGACCTTCACATTCCTGTTAATACTTGAAACATTCTCTTAAAACTGGCTGCTGTCACTGTCAGGAGCTATTCATCATTAGGCTGGCTACACAGTATTCAAATCCCTTCTGTTTGCAACTCGCAAGTCTTCAGAACTCGTCTAATGAATTCTGGCCTACCGCCACAGACAGCTCAAGTGTTTATAACAGAACAAAAGAAACATGCGGAATTCGCAGATCTATTTCAGCATCAAATCACAAGTATACTTAAAAGATAACAAAATATTACGTTGTGGTTGAATATAAATATTTTTATATTGTTGTCAAGTAATACTAATAACACCATAAAAGTATTTTATAGAGCCTACAACAGAATTTTAAAATAGTATGAAAACCAAAAGAGTGTAAAAACGTGTAATGGAAGTAAGATACTTGGAAGTAGAGAACGTTTTATAACTCCATGCTATTGTTCATCAGATGACAGTCATACTCAAATCTTAGAAATTTTATTCATCACGTTTAAATAATTAAATCGGTTTTGAAGGGAAATTTTATTTTCTTTAGATTCTTTTCGAAATTCTACTCAATGTTATACATTTCCTCTGAAGGTACATAAAACTATTCAACAACATTCGAAATACTTTAAATGTAGACACAGGCTTCAGAAAACTATTCCACAGCATCATTACTCAGCGTAAAGCTCTAATATATCTGTGATTGGCGTGAAGGCTGCTGCGAAGATGAAGTAATGCATTTAAAAAAATAATTGCAATGATTTAACACACTTGTAGATGAGCCTTATTTTCATTTTGTAAAACTCACCAAAAACAGTTGTCTTTTAATTTGCATGTACGTATTTATTCTTTAAAAGTGGTACCTTGTCACTGCTATTTGCAACTTTATTAATAAAAATGAATTCCTGACTATCAGCATAGAATACGTAAGATGCGTCTCTCATTTGTCTCTCATTTATCTGGACCAATCAGAATAAGGTTATTGTGACACCATACGTCTATGATTAGCCAGTAGAACCTTAACACAAGATACAGTTAAAAAACCTAATCACTCACCATAAAAGATGCAGATGCGAAAGTAAAGAATTGAAACCAAATGGTGCAAATATCTTTTATCCACAAAAATGTGGCTTTTCTTCTGTATACGAATCTATTATAATGCTTCAACATGGCTCTGGTCATATTATGAGGCCATTAAGTTCACATTACATCTTGAAACTAAGTAGCAAAACATCCAGTTTTTAACTTATCGTACGGTTTTTTAATTAGATTTAGAATTATTTTGCGAATTCATTATCTTAATAGTTATACTACCGTTTATTTTACCTTTGTCATATATTCACGAGAGTTAGTGAAAGAGTGATCAGATTAGGGTTGATATGCTGATGTCAGAGACACCGTCATGCTGGCTTGTAGAACCCGAGACTAACACATGTTGTAGTTTAACTTCAGAGTTATTGTTTTTTCTTTGCCAGAAGGAAAGTGTACCTGAGCAGAAGCAGTATGAGCAAGTTTCTTGTTCTCGTGGATGCATAGAATTTTCACGATTAGCCTACTGTGGCAAACAATTGAAAATGTTATGGCTAGACATGAAAAACTCGCATTTTCTTTTAAGTACAAGCTGGAACTCAAATATCTGAAAGTTTGTGTCGCTTTCGCATTCAGTTCTTGACTTATCTAACACCACTTGGAGGGCGCTAAACTAATAAATAAAAACAGATAAACGTATGCCAATCCATGTGGTATCACTGAGTCAGCAAGCAACTAACGAACAGCTGCTGTTTCCTTGAGAGAACTGATAGACTTGGAGGCTAGGTCATGGAATACGCAATTTTTCGGTTTCTATTAAATAGACATCAATTAACGTGGTACAACTGACAGAACAACGAGCCAATAGTTAACCTCCGTACTGAATGGGTATAACTTTGTATGGTCCTAACAAAGTCTTGACGATCTTCCAATAAAATCGGTAGCCAAGTAAATAACAACAGGTTCTGTAGTGTGTGATCTCCTTTGAAATACAACCTTGAGGTAAAATATAACGCAAAATATCTCTGTCTTTAACAATAAGGACACTTTTAAATAAATCATACTACACGCACTAATGATATCGAGCACTGAATTTTTGCTGTGTAAGTTAGACGAAAAATATCAACCGCATTAAACTAGTCTACAATCCAGAACACAATGGCTAGTGGTTAACACATTCATGCCCAAATATAATGTAACACTAGCTTTTTCAACGGAAAAATTTGATGTTTGGTGTTTTACTTAATGATCGCTTAAATTTCAGAATCAACCAAGATCATGGGTTTGCTTGGTTTACTGGAGTCAGACGTTTATTAACCAAAGCAATGACATCACCAACATGCTGCGTCTTTCGTGTATGCTTGATGCTTTCAGAACTGTAGGGATCTTTTATTTTCGTGAAATATTTTTGCTCCTTGTTTAGACTTCTTACGTGCACATCTGTAACTCTGTTTCATTGTTATTGGCAGTGTGTCTTGGTGCAGTGGCGTATTTAATTTGACTGTGCTAAGAATAAAAAATATCCCTAGCCTTGGAACAAATCTGTTGATATCCACGTAAGGCATTAAAACTAGCTAACACAAAAATCTTTCCAGAAAATTAGGTGTTCCTAGCTATTGTTAACTCGGAGACTAGTTTCCTGAGCCAAGTTGACTGTTTGCTAGGATTCAACGTACGTCCTGCATTTCGGAAATTTCGTTTATGCTACTGACATTCGTTTGTTGGTTTAACTATTATCCTGTTTGGCAGAGTGAACTAGAATTCTGCTAGTGTAATATCCGGCACCTGTGCCTGATCTGCGGACAACTGTTGACGTGTTGGAAAATTTTCACCCAATCGTGTATATTGCAAGAAACTGCAGCTTTTTCAAGAGTATGTTGGTCTAAATAGGGTTAGTGGTTTTGGTGAAAAGAATTATACAGCAATTGGTTTCCTTGCCTCACGTACACATCTGCAGCTCTTCTTCATGTTTATTGGCAGAATGTATTAGTGCAGAGGCGTCGCTCATGTGACAATCAGAACAAGGTAATTGTGACACCACACAACTACGAATTGAAAGCTTTAACTAAAGCCCACGAATTTTGGTGAAAAGAATTCTGCAACAATTTGTTTCAATGACTTATGTGTACATATGTAGCCCTGCTTCATGGTCAGTGATTGGCTATTTTTAACTCTAAGCGTCTAGGGTTCTACCCGCAAATCAGAGACGTGTGGTGTCGTAGTAACCTTGTTCCTGTTGGCACAGTCAAATGAGCCACACTGTGTAATAATACATTCTGCCAGTAAACATGAAGCAGAGCTTCATATGTGCACATAAGGCATTGAAACAAACTGTTGCAGAATTCTTTTCACCAAAAATCGTGGGCTCTAGGTATAACCCAAAGATGTTGACAGTTTAAAACGTCCAATCACAGACCATGAAGTTGAGTTTCATATGTGCACACGAGACATTGAAACAAATTTCTGCAAAATTCTTCTCACCAAAAATCACTGGCTCTGAAGAGATTTTTCGTGATGAATCGCCATCTCTAAGCATTTTCCTCTCCGTGAGCCTACTTGGAGTGGATTTATTGCGCAGTAGCGAGGACCTCCCCGAAGAGGAATCCGAACCACTTGGCCTAACAGAGGAGCGAGGCCTGCTCAGTGTGCCAATCAGCGGCTCATTAGGGCCGGTAGCACAAGGTCAGCGCCACGAAAATACGCGCGGCCGCCTGTACAGCCCGGGCCGCCGGTATTTATAGGCGGCTGTTTCTGCTCCCGACATAACTCCACTACCACCTGCGTCATTGACGCTACATCCGCCCTTGTGGTATCCTGCTGTCTTCTGTCTGCTCTCCGACCAGCAGTGGTATTACGTATTGTACCAGGAGCAGATATTACAAGGGACCGTGGATAGGGACAGGAACATTTCGCGAATGCAATGACCTGCATGCTAGAATCCATTGTACTATGCATACTCAAGTCCCGTCTACTCGTTCATTGTCTGCGGTTACACTAAGTAACAGCTAACTGACAAATGGTCGGGACTTGAGTATGCATAGGATAGGTGATTCTAACATGCCTGTAATTTAATTCGCGAAATTTTCCTATCCCTAACCATGGATTTTCGCGGAAATATTTTTGAACATCTGCGACTCGGTGATCTTTGAACGATTCTTGCAATGGGTTCGTATTATGAACATCAAAGTTTTTTGGACATACGCCATCGTGGGCGAATATTGCCGTATTGCAGATAAACCCACAATAAAACAAAAAACAGAGGAAGAAAAGCCAGTAAGCTGTAGTCAACGGAAGTAAAACATACAGATAATTCCTTAATCTGGGATATGACTAAATTCGTTTCAGGAATTATCTGTATGTTTTATGTCTGTTGACTACAGCTCATTGTCTTTTCTTCCTTTCTTTTTTGTTTTACTGTGGGTTTTTTCTGCAATACGGCAACAATTGCCCGCAATGGCGTATGTCCAAAAAAACGTTGATGTTCATCTGCGACTCTATTTCATGTTCTGTGATTAGATGTTTTTTGCTCTCGGAGTCTTGGTGGGTTCTGCCCACAAATCACAGAGTTGCGGTGTCGCAGTACATTTATTCTCTTTGGCGCGGTCAAATGAGATACAACTCTGCACGAGGACATGCTGACAACAACCACAAGCAGAGCTGGATGTGTGCACGTAACAAGTTAGTGCAAACTCTTTTCACGAAAATCAAGGGTTCCTAAATTTTAACAGTTAGATTTACCGTAGATCTGTGAAGACTGGGAATTTCCGCGAATTAATCATAGTTAAAGCTGATTCCACACGTACCTTTCTTTATATGCCAAAATTTCATAACAGCGTATAGATCTATAGGAAGGTCCGGAAAAACGTCGAATGTCAATGTTCATGTCAACGTGGTTTGTTTTAACAGTGCTTTGATTGTTCCATCGGCAATGAGTTTCCTTATTTGCCGGTATGTAGGGCAGACGAACGAATCAGAAGTAGTCTTTGTCGTTGAAGAGCTCAAAATGCTATTAAATGACCTTTCTTGTGATAGAGTTACCGTATCGAAGATCGTGACCTTCTACTGCAGAAAGTTGTAGATGAGTTCAAACTGCACAATCCGGCAACATTGTGTAATATAAATAGATACATTAATTGTTGGTAAAAGGATTTTACACCAGCCAGTTTCAATGCGTACTTCAATAACAGTGATTGGATGTTTACAACTCTAAGCTTCTTGGAACCGAACGAAGTGGAGCAACGCTAACAAGCTCTACTCGCATTCTGAAGGACCCAGGTTCAATCCCCGGTTCCAGCCCTCCTGATTCCTGACAGCAGTTTTCCATGGTTTCCCGAAATCGCTCCAGACGAATGCTGGGATGGTTCATTAACAGAGACTATGGCCGACTGCTCTCCCAGCTGCTGTCATTGTACCAAGTTGTGTCACCGTCTCTTATGACCTCGCTGTCGACGAGACGTAAAACCCACTTACCTCGCCTCAGCGTCTTGGGAATGTACCTGCAATTCTTAGGCGCGTGGGTCGCAGTAACCTTAAGAGTTAGTGGACGCTAGCTTTTTTTTTTTTTTTTTACGTTTGAGGCATGGAAACGGGGAAGGCGATAAGTCGAATATAACACGTCCGTCAAACACCTCATCACCTCTAGGAGCGGAGGACTAAACTGGCGTACAGTGCTTTCGTAGAGACAGTTTTCCAACGGGACCCAAGCGATGACCCTGTTGTTTTATTTGTGGAAAGTGTGAGCTAATGTCCAATGCAGGTTTCTATGATTTGGTTTCCCGATTACGGTTGATATTTTCTCAGCTACATCAACGTAAAAAAGTATTTTTTTTTTTTTTTTTTTTTTTTTTTTTTTTTTTTTTTTTTTTTTTTTTTTTTTTTTTTTTTTTTTTTTTTTTTTTTTTTTTTTTTTTTTTTTTTTTTTTTTTTTTTTTTTTTTTTTTTTTTTTTTTTTTTTTTTTTTTTTTTTTTTTTTTTTTTTTTTTTTTTTTTTTTTAGCATTTTGAGGAGCTTGAAAATCATATTTTTAATTAGCGAACGGCATTTTTAAAATCGAAGGGACCGGTTTGAAGTGTATCTTCTTTTCGTAGATAAACTCATTGGAATCATGTTTGATTGTTACACAAGATAAAATAATTTCCGTGCCGCGCAACAGCACGTCTCACGCGCCAGGTCCACTGACTCTTAATCACAATGTCACAGTCAAAGGAGCGATGCCTCTAGAAACAGACATGCTGCAATAACCATGAAAGGATCTGGAGGCATGTAAGTAAGACATTCAAACAAGCTGGTGATAAATTCTTTTCAACAACAATCAGTTGCTCTAATCATACACCAACATCAGTTGCTCTAATCGTACACCAACAATCGGCTGCGAATGAACACGTCACAATGAGACTTTAACAATGCACAATAGTCTTCGACACGCAGTAACCAACCATACACAATCCTCGTGTTTAAAGCTTCGCGCAGCTAATAATAGAACGAGTAGGCTGACGTCATACCCACCACTACGCCATTTCACTTGTGTAAACCTAGCTTATCTGTAGGGCCATGAACTTTTCGCGAAAATAATGTTGTCCCAGCTTGTTTCAGTGACTTATGTGCACATCTGTAGTTCTGCTTCATAGCCAGCGGTTGGATGTTTTAACTATCACGTGTCTTTCAGGGTTGCTGCAGAATTTCTCGATCAAATTTCCCTGACTTTTCCAGGTTTTCCAAACAAAAATTATGAATTTCCAGTCTTTTTTGTGGAATTAAAAATCACGATAATTTAACTTAATGTGTTCAAGTAAGTTAAATTTGCATGACTGATTTAAAAAACTTTTTATAAATGTACCTATGAAAGTTACTTACGTTCGACACACTCAGTTACCACAATCCAGAGAACTGTTATACGTTATAGTTAACTGGAACTATTTTTAAAGTGAATTACTAAGATAACATTTTCACAAAGTGAATGGTTGTGCAATTTTCCGAAAGTCAATCGTTAAGCCTGCAGCCATGCAGTCAAGCTTATAGTCAACTAGATAACGACCACAAAAGCCTGCAAACTCCTACTGCTAAGCCTACAGTTTATTCTACAATTTTGAATTTCCAGTCACCAGAAGCAACTTCTTTGACTTTTCCAGGTTTTCCCTGACAACTTTGAAATTCCCTGACTTTCCCAGGTTTTCCCTGTTTTCCAGACCTGTAGCAACCCTGGGCTTCTGCCCGCAAACCACAGACGTGAGTAATTGTGGTAACCTTATTGTGGTTGGCGCAGTCAAATGAGAGACGTCACTTCACACAGACACACTGCCAATAACCATGATGCATAGCTGCAGATGTGCACGTAAGGCACTGAGACAAACCGGGGCAAAATTATTTTCGCGAAAAGTGCATGGCCCTATTTGTCTGTTGTCTGGGTGCCTCGCTGTTTATTTTAATGTGACGGAGCGGGGCACAAAACACACTTACGAACATTATTTGCACCTCTTTACAGCATATCCCCTCGCTATGTTACCAAGAATTAACTGTAGAACCACGGGGTTGTCGCAGAAACATTTTCGCATAATTTTTTTTTCCGGTTCCTAACGTACACATAGGAACATCTGCTCCGTGGTTATTGCCAGCGTGTGTTTGCTCAGACACGTCTGTCATTTGACTGGACCAATCAAAATAATGTAATTGTGGCACCAAACAACTGTGATTCGCCAGTAGAATCCCAAGACAAGTGAGAGAGTTAAAACATCCAGTCCCTGACCATGAAGCGGAGATACAGATGTGCGCATAAGGCATTGAAACCTACTGGTGTAAAATTCTTTTCGCCACACAACCGTGGTTCTAGTAGTGACGTATTACTTTTAAACGTGCTGGTTTCTAAGAATATTCAGTTTATCCGGCTTAAAGTCTGACTATATCAGATGGCCTAAATGTCCCTTAGCTGCTGGTTTTAATCAGACGTTGTTTAAGGGCGAACAAATACGTTATTGCGAATAGGAGGATGTATGGTAGGGGATGGTGTATACATTATTCCTAAGTGGGTCAGTGAGATGCTCGGTAGTTTCATACACCTCCAGGGCAAGAGGTCGAGAGGAAGAGACAGTTTATCAGACGTGCAGTAAATATTTCACTTGAACGTCCGGCACTGCGGCGTGGCGACCTGTTTACCGCCATGAAGAGCTGCTCACAGACCGGCCACAGAGCTTATCAGCGTACGGAAGAGCAACCAGCCGCCCGCTCTAACACTCAGCTACGTGTGAGAGTGGAGCATCAGGTTCCCGCTACAAAATATCCGAGAATTCAAAGGCGCAAATATCGTTTGAGAGAAAATGTCTCATGCCTAGCGACCCCGAATTATCGCGAAAACATTATTTCACCATCTCATATCAATGTATTACGTGCACATATGCAGTTTTGCTTCTAGTATGTAGGTGCAGCTTATCACTGACTGGTCACAACACAATAAGTAACCAATATATATTTCATGGACATTGGTATACAGCGGTGTGTTCACGCGAGTGTTTAGTTCTCGGCAACTTGTGCCCTCCCTGCCAACAACCCTCGAGCCGCCACTGTTTGGACTGCTGGCCCAAGAAGGGTTTTCTTCATTGGTTTATTATTGTTATTATTTTTATTCGGTGCATGTAATGTTGTTGGTTAATATCTAGAGGATGAAAAAAATCACGTGGTCACTGAGCTGTTAGTATCAGTTTACTGAAGCAGGTAACAGCTGGTAATTGGTTGCTCGCAGGTACAACCTTACCTCGTGAGTGAGCCTACATAGTTGCTTCTTTATTACTAGCCCGGTATCCTCTACGAGGTGTCAGATGCGTTACGAACTTATTGTCGTCTGAGTTACACATAGGGACAGGACGTTTTCGAGAAAATATTTCTGCCCCACATTGTTTCAGTATCTAACGTGCACGCCTGCATTTCTGCTTCGTGGTCAGTGATGAACTCCCAGCGTCTAGGGGTTCTACCCGCAAATTACTGATGCGTGTTGTCGCAGTTAACTTTGTTCTGATTGGCACAGTCAAATGAGAGATGACGCTACACAAATATACCCAGCCAATAACTACGAAGCAAGGTTGCAGTTGTGCACGTAAGACACTGTAGCAAAACTGGACAAAAATATTTTCGCGAAAATCTCCTGTCCTTAAATATAGAATGGGCCTAAAAGAAAATTCGGAATTTTGAGGCCACTGTTACAATTAGGAACAACTCGTTTTCGCGACATTTTATGACTGGTTGTATTTCAAATCCCTGTTGGCTACGTTCTCTTCAAGAACAGGATGACTGATCACTAGGGACCTAATAAAATTCGCGTTTTCTTGTGGGCACATTCCATAATTCAAAGAACTATAAGTTTGTGTCACGTTTGCAGTTGGCTTTGGACGTGTTTGACACCCACAGAGGATGACAAGACAATAATAAAGCAGCAAATAAATGTAGGCTCACGCTCGTGGTAATTTGTGTCAACGAGCAACCAATTACCAGCTGTTATCTGCTTCAGTAAACTGATGCTTAGCGATGGCAAATTTCGCGGATTCAATGACCTCCATGTTAAAATCCATTCTCCTATGCATATTCAAGCCCTGACAATTTGTCCACTAGCTCTTACTCAACGAAACAGCAGAGAATGGACGAATAGATGGGGCTTGAGTATGCATAGGAGAGTGGATTCTAACATGCAGGTCATTGAATCCGCGAATTTTTCTAGTCTCTATTGATTATTACTAGAGACCCCTATATTTTACGAATTCATTTGAGATACGCTAGACTTCGAACTCTTGTATAGGTAATTTAATTTTGTGGTTGAATCACTGCTACAGAAACTCTGGCTTGATGACTCAGAACCAACAGCTGACCTGCGTGAAAACACTCAACTAACTCGCACGCTATCTTGCCACATGTACACCTGACCACTAACTGGAGTAGCAGACAATGTATAAGTACCTGAGGACAGAGTGTACACAGGACTGTGGAGTCAAGTATACTTGCCTATAGGCAGGTCGTTGAACCCGCGACATTTCCGGCTTTCTAATTATTACCAGAGCCAGTGATATTTAGTGGCTCTGCTTCATGGTTATTGGCAGAATATATTATTGCAGAGGCGTCGTTCATTTGACTGTGCCAATCAGAACATGGTCACTGCGACACAACACGTCTATGATTTGCGGCAGTTAGATCATCCAATCACAAACCATGAAGCAAAGCTGCATATATGCACATAAGGCATTCAAATAAATTGCTTCAAAATTCTTTTCAACAAAAATCCCTGGCTCTAATTACAGTTTAAACACGTCCTGTGGTTATGATTGTTAATCACAAATATTTAGTGTCTGAAGACACCTTATAATTATTGGTACAGTGAAATTATAACGTATTCTCACACAGACACTGCAACGAAAAGTCAACTGATAGTTGTGGTCTGTCACGTAAGTTATTAATATTTAACTTGTGTAAAAATGTTTTCCCGTACGAAATTAAACCGGGATTGTTCCAAGAGGCAACTCAAAATATTGGGCTCAAGTAAGAAAACCTTATTATAACGAATAAATACGTAGTTCAAATCTAGTCTCTCCCCTAATTTCCCATGTTCGTAAACACTGATTCATAATTACTTTTAGTAAAATTTCGTGGTTTCGTATATCTGCATGCTTAAATCCAAACTCCTGTATACAATTGAGTTTCATCTGTTTGTTCACTGGCAGCTGCTCCAGTAACTAATTGCTAGCGACAGGAATATTTCACGAATTCAATAGCCCGCATGTTATTCTGTGCATACTCAATATCTGTCTATTCGTTCATTGTCTGCTGTTCCAACGAGTAGCAGCTAGTGGACAAATGGTCGGGGCTTGAGTATGTATAGGATATTTGATTATAACATGCAAGTCATTGATTTGGCGGAATTTTCCTGTCCCTACTAGTTCCTGTACCATGAACATGCAGCACGGGACTGATTCTGTGTGCAGGTTTGTATATCGTCCACAGCGATGCAATAGCGAAAGAAGTTTAAACGTAGGCCTATATCTTTTCTGCATCCTACGTATTTATTCGAAGTTTCTACCGGTCAGTGCTTATTACTGTTACACTGTGAAAAACTTCATAAATACTGTTAATAGTAATGGAAGTTTTTAACCTATACGCTGTATGGGACACTTACCCTGCTTCAGCTTGTAAACAGAGTAAAATTTAAACATTTTTATTACTATAGAAAGAAAGTAACATCAATATGCATTTTACTGCTTCATAAAATTGTATAAAATCGCTAACAATGATGTATGAGAAACAATGTTACCATACCTACTTTCTTTACTCTCCTATAAATTGGTGTGGTAAATTTCCAAGTAATTTTTACAGTGTAGTGGTGCAAGAAAATTACGTTTCGGTCCAAGATTTCCATGTGTAGACTCAAAATTGTTTCCGTCTATTGGATTATAATCGTAATGTTTGGGACTGGGCTGATTTTGGCGAAATATCACAACCAGAAACATTACAAAGGTGAAAAATCTCATGGTCTGCGTAGGATAACTTGATTTATTAGAACAATGCAAATTGCCCGTATAAAAATTTTCACGTGTCTATTAAAGGTCAATATATAGTACATAAATAAATATTCGTAAACTATTCGGGCTCATTTTAAAAGAACAAACGATACTTAAACTATCTTTCAAAAGTGCACTTTCGCAAAAAATGTTCATTATTAGTGATCGTCGCTTTGTCTTAGGATTTCTGTATTCTTCTAAATTATTTTGGGAAACCATGAGAACCCGAAAACAAGTTTGCCGGGTCGAAATTAGAAATATGATCTTTTAGAGTACGCGCCTAATTTCTCACCTCTTCTCTATCTCACTCAGTTCCAATTATTTTACTTTTTGAGGTTTCATGACTGCGAAATTATTATATCCGAACTACCGCTGCTGTTTGGAACGAGACGATATTGACATAAGTTATTCGAAAACCAGGATTGTAATAAAACTTAATAAAAAATGATGTACTGCTTACGGAGTTAAAGCCATGCACCCTTGTTTATGCCCTGTAATGTTTTCACGATAATTATATAACCTAAACGAAAGTAGATATCAATACTTTACTTACCTGTTTTTTAATGGTTTTCATCATATATGGTATTTTTAAGACAGTAACCAGTAAATACTATAGTTTTTGCTAACTATGTAACTAACGAAATTTTTATTTATTAATTTTCGAAACCGTGTTAATTTTCTGTCTCGAAAAAAAAAGTTATTATGACAAAAACCGCATTAAACGAAACCTCCTGGATTTGTGACATCTAATTAAAAAAAAATCTCATAAACATTATAAACAAGGTAACATGGCCTAATTGAACGCTAGACACAGATCCTTTCTCTCCACATCACCGATCATAGCTATTTCTTCATAGCACGCACCGTGTAATTTGGCGAGTAACGAACTGGAATGTGTTACATATAATATTACTACTGTTTTAAATTCGAATGACTAATTTACGTAGGTCGATTTAATCCCGGTATTTATAGGCTACTAGGTGTCCCTGCAGCGGCCTGCTGCTACAATTCCTTGCATGTTCCCTTCACTCAGTAGCTGCCACTCGCCATCTAAGCTGGAGTGCAGTGTAAACATCAGCTTGTTTCAATGCTTACTGCACATCTACGGCTATGCTTCAAGGTCAGTAACTGCATGTTTCAACTCTTACGATGTCCAAGTTGTGTCAGCAAACCACAGACTGTGCTGGTGAGCAGTAACTGGAGCCAATGATTATTGATGAAAATAATTCTGCAACAATATGTTTCAATGCATTACGTGCACACTTGCTGCTGTGCTTCATGGTTATTAGGAGAATACATTAGTGCACAAGCGTTGTTCATTTGACTGTGACAGTCTGGACAAAGTTTCTGCGACACCACACGTCTGTGATTTGCAGGTAGAACTCCGAGACGCGGAGAGTTAGAAACAGCCAATGATTAGAGGCCGGACAAATTCGCGGGTTGACTGGCATGTAGGCTAGCTCCTAAGAATAATTGTGAAAACGTGCAGACAACAGCGGTTTATTAGCTGCTCGGTGACATAGTGAAATGGGTCTGTATTTAGTTACAGTTTTATTATTGAATCATATACTTCCAGGAATCGCCGAGAAAGTCAACGACCAATTGTGAACGTGATACAGACCTATAGTTGCTGAGATTCTAGATGGGCCTAAAAAAAAACGCGAATTTTTCTCTACCAATGACTGACCACGAAGCAGATCTGCAGGTACGCATATAACGCACTGAAACAATTTGTTGCAAAATTCTTTCCACCAAAATCATTGACTCTAACAGTAGCGTTATTACGATTTGCCCAGTTAAATTAGAGGCGACTGTGTACAAAGACACGTTAGGAAAACCATGAAGAAAATCAAGCAATAAACAAACTGGTAGAAACATCTGCTCACGAAAATCAGTTGACCCTGGTAATCATTATCTCAAAAAACTTGAAAGAATATGTGAATAATGATAGGATAGACCAACCTGTCACAATACGTTGTAAACGCTTACTGTCCCAGCGAATACCAAACTATAACAGATACATTAGTACTCTTGTCGATATTAAAGAGAGGCTTTTTGGCTGAGTTGCCATATAGAAATCCGTGACGTTTACTAAAGACGACGAATATTAAAAATAACAATAAAATAAAAAGTCCTTCAAATGTGTCCAAATGTTATCAGTTTTATTACAAAGTGATTTATTACACACAAGCGCACTTTTACTTTCCTTGCTTTAAAGAGAATTTTGTCTAAAACATTTTCAATTGTACTTAAGAGCCATGTACAGCATGTGCTATATGCCGCGTTTGATTCAGGCAATAATAGGTAGACTGGCTCGTGTATCTACAACCACGTCACCTTAATGCGCGGGGCATGAAAACAGTCGTTGGCTTTTCCCCATGGGATTTTAAGCGGTGGTCATACTTTTTATTTACGGAAAGAGTGCAGTAAAGTTCAGCGCATGCTTCTCAATTTTTGTTTTACTATTCCGGCTAATAATTTTCACACGACAGCAGTCTGAAAAAGTCGTTTATTTTTGGCCATTTTGAGGTGCCACGAAACCAAGTTTTTAAGCATGGTAACTAGAAAAAAAAACAGAGGAGCATAGTTTTGAATGGGTATTATTTTCGTAGATAAAGATATTGAACGCACATTGAGTCGTATTCTTTAAAAAGACTTTCTACTAGCACGCTGCATCACAGTACAAGCGCCAGCTGTATAGGGCTCTATGTACCAGCGAAGCAGGGAAACTCGACACGGAAATTTCACGGGTTTAAGGCCTCGGTCTTTAGTTTTTCAGTGGCTTCGAAAATATTTTTTTTAACGCAAACTAATACATATATCAAAAATTCATTCTCACAGTTTTAACACTAACATATAGGAGCTGGAAAATTTCGCTGATTCAATGACCTGCATGTTAGAATGCACTGCCATATGCATACTCAAGCACCGACCATTTGTCCATCAGCTGCTACTCAGTGGAACAGGGGACGATGAACGAATATACGTGGCTTGAGTATGCATAGTACAATGGATTTTAGCATGCGGGTCACTGAATCCGCCAAGTTTTCCGACCTCTACTAATATATCTTCGTTCGTATTTGAATTTTTCTGTTGCAATACACCAAACGGATTTTTTAGATTTTTCCCTTGAAATATTACATATCTTGTTGTCAAAAGAAACCAAAGTGAAGCAAAATAATTTTTCTAGCAAAAGGTACATTCTTTTAAAAAATTGTGTATCGTATGACTGTACACTGTCTCATAATTTTTCAAAGCATTTGGTTAAAAAATATTTGTGTTATTTTTCCAACGTCTTGGAGTTCCACCCGCTTAATCATATACGTGTGTTCCTCGTAGTAGCCTGTTCTGGTTGGCTCAGTCAAATAAGTCCCGCTACCAATATATGCACGTAAGGCATTGAAACGAAGTGGTGCTAACATCTCTTCGCGAAAACTGCAGCCCTACCTATAAGTAGTGCGGGAGTCCGTGGGTATTTTCATACAGGTTTCTTCTTGGTCCAGATTTCTTAAGGATGAGTTTCGTAAACGGTGGCCAAGTCATCAAGTAACACACGTGTATAGGAGTTGATAATATAAAGTATCCTGAAGTGAATTCGTGACTTTTCAGGGTCTCTAGTAATTAATAATACTAAAAATCTCGTCGGGAGTGAAATTCGAACCACTACACCATCCACCAGTTACTCCGCCCATTAACAACTTAACCACTAAGGATCTGCGATGAACGCTTCTTCTCTAAAGTATGTCGAAATTTCTATTGAGATTTATTGTACGAGGTATGCAGAAAGTTCTGTGTTTGTATATCCGGTTCAGTGGCGTATCGTGATCGTGTTCCAAGACATGCAACGTGAGCTCCGACTATACGCTTTGAACACGTGGACTCAATGTGCCTACCTGTCGTATCCAATAAACATGTGTTGTGTAGACCGAGGAATATTATTGGAGTATATGTTCCTTGCATCTTGTACTCTACTAGAAGAAGAATGTACCTGCTCCTATAACTATAATGGTTTCACAGTGTTGAGTATAGTCACTGCTTAGCATCGCGTGCCGTCGAACACGATCACGATACGCGCACTGGTCCGGTTATAGTTTTCCTTTGCGAATTAGTGAAATTTCACTGTCATATCTTCAGTTTTACTATTGGTTGATGTTTACATCTTTCAAGAGGAAATTTATTTCCCACACAATTTTTTAAATACTACTTTATACTTGTCAAATATACATTAAATCCCCTTTCATAACCGAACCTGGTATTAATGATTAGTGTTTTAGTTAATATTTGAATTGGCTAAACTAGTACGTAATTTGGAACACGCCTTCATATTAAGTGTATTTCTAATTATAATCTACAAGATCACATAGGTTCTTTGGCGTGCCTGTTATTCAGTTTGACGCAACCATCATAGGATTTTCTAGAAAGACGTTTCCTGTAAAAATCAGTGCTTGCTTGTGTACCCATACATGTACGTAAATTACTGTTCTGGGAACATAATTACGAACCAGGAAATATAAAAACTATTTTCTGAAGACACATTTTTTTACTTTAGTCATACAGTTCATTAGAGAGAGAAAAATTGCATTTTTATGGTACCATCCCTCAGTATTCTGAAAGCAAAGGAGAAAAGTATAGTTTGGCGTTTGTAGTTCACTACTTTGGCGTTTGACACATTCAGTTATAACATACTGTTGCATATCTAATTTGTATGCTATTGGACTACAAAGATCGGGATCGGCTATAAGGCCGACTATTACTGGTTTACTACTTGTCTCATCGCCTCTATGTCCAAGGCACTTAACTGGCGTCTGTCATCCCTTGAAAACTTCTCTTAGCAGCTGATTGTCACGGTGGACTTCAGAGTAACATTTCTAACATATACAACACTACATTGGTCACAGTAGAAATATACCTCGCAATCACAGAATATACAGGTACACAGAAGCGAAGTGGTCCTTTTCAAAAGTATACGTTAAGTATTTTTCCGTTGTGCCCGTAAGGGTAACGTCGTAACGACACTTTTAATACATTCTAAATACAAACTGTATATTTGTCTTTAAACGTGGCGTAATGAGCAGCATCGTATGATTATTGTGAAAATATTGTATATTTAGTTGTGATTTAAAACACTCTTATCTTAGCCCTCATTTTGTGTTGGATGATTTATTATTGCACGATTTGGTTTTCCATTTGAGTATTATGTTTATTATATACGTAGCCTGAATATGAATGTTTTTGCCAATAAAAATAGTTTTTTACACATGTGCAGCAAAAACTTATGTTAAAAATAGCCCCCTGTATTTCTCAAACCTTACAAACACATACTAAAATAATGCATACTGTGCTTAAAACCACAGCTTTTCTTTAGCAATTATGTTTGTGTATTTGAATGAGACGACTAGAAATTACATCATTCCAGGCACCAAACCCGACCACCAGTTATACTCATTAAAAATGGTAAATTAACTAAACTGTAGCATTTTCAACTACATCCTGCCATTTCATCTGGCCTACTTAGTCCAGCTGCAAGTATGTATGGATGACGTTAAGTATTTCCTGAGTGTACGAATTCATTTTCAAAATATAGAATCTTCTTGCTGTGTAACGCGTCAGTTAAGCTCCAGACTGAACGCAAGTCAGCCCTCCCCAATACTTGCCGAAAACCTGTCAATAATGAGCGTAGAACCATGGAAAAGGCTTGTCCAGCATCCTGTCGACGAAAAGTACGGTGGAAATATATAGGCCAACTGTTTTGATGTTTACTCCAAGGCGGCTGTAAACAGCTCAGTGCTAGGCTATAGAACAGCTGATAATACAGAAGCGAAAACAACACATGCGTGGAGATCTCGGGTCTCAAGGCCCAGCAGTGCAGCGGAAGTCATTCAACAGTCAGCAGCTGCTGACAACTTCTAGATGAATGCAACGTCCACGTTATTATCAGTCTAGACTTCATGTAGGTACCTGTACAGCCTTGAACACAATCTGTAGTACCGTTGGCCACCGGCCCTGACGTATTGTGTTGACATATTTGGCTGCTTTATATGCGCTTGTCACTCGACGATGGACTTTTTAACTATTGGCCGAAATAGTTCCCCACTGCTAGAACAAGAGAGTTCTGGTGAAAAGAAACTTGCAGCAATTTGTTTCAATATCGTACGTGCTCATCTGCAGCTCTGTTTCATAGTTATTCGCAGAATGTATTCGTTGAGAGTCGTCGCTCCATTTGACTGTGCTAATCAGAACTAGGTTACTGCGACACCAGACGTCTGTGATTAGCTGAGAGTTACAAGATCCAATCACTAGAGATGATGGTTTATAGCGGGAAAACTTGACTGTTTGCTGGGTTTCAGCGTACGTTCAGCTAATGTAAAGGTGATTGGATTTAGCTTGTGCGTAGAACTGTTTACCTATTTGACTGAGCCAATAAGAATCCCATTATTGTAACATTTGATGCCTATTATTTATCTGCAGATAGCTACGTTGTGTCAGACCACACATGTCACAAGGAACTACAGTGTTTTCAAGGTTACGTTGGCACAAAAAAATTTCACGATATACCGTCATCTCTAACTACGAAGCATAGCTGCAGATGTGTACATAAGGCATTGAAACAAATTGTCGCAAAAGTATTGTCACCAAATATCACTGGCTCTATTGAATGCTAATGGGAGACGTCAAAGGAGCACGCAAAAGTTGCAGGCTAGTCTGCAACCAGGAATTTATACGAAATATGCGGGTCTCTAACAAACATGTTATAACGAGGTTTGACCAATAAGAACACTCTGCACGCATCCAGCAGCAATAGAGCCCAATAGTAGACTACCTGCAACGCTCTAGTGTAATATTATTTTTGCGTTTGTATTAAACTCAAATTATCGGTGAGCCCAGAACGGGTTTGGCATTTTACGTGACAGTATGTAGTTACAAAACTAATATTATTGAAAATTTTATACACTTGCTAATTCATCAGAGTTAATGAAATAACGAGAGAGAAAGGCCTGCAGTTTGTGTACTAGAGTTTAGTTGGGACAATCCCAAAGAACAGAACAAAGCAAGACTTGTTTCAAACTGCGACGTTGGCGGCAGGAATATTTGCGGTGCCGTGAGCAGAGTAAAGTAGGACGAAGTTCTTGTTCTGGCGCAGCTCCAAGCGGAGAATTTTGGCTGGGTGCATTCACTGCTGGTCTAAGTTTAGATTCGTAACGGAGAGCAAGTCGTTACTACATGTAGTAACCAACAAAGTTTAATGTTGCGAGCTGGAACCGTAGAGAAGTTACAGGCATATACTTTTTGTAGACTTCGTAAAAGGTTCCTTCTTAGCTGTGGGATTCGTGAAACGTCACCGTTTAAGAGGGGAGTTCACAGACAATTTTAATTGTAGTGTCATATTTTTTGTATAATGACTTGTCATAGTCCAAAAGGATTTTATACTAGAAAGGCAAACCAATGAACTTGCTGAGATAAAGTGATTCACCCAGAGTAACAGTGTCGCGTGCTACGCCAAATTGTTTATAATACCCGTATTGAAATTTTTCTGTTAAAATAATACTGAATTTAAAAATACCAACAGAACAAGGAATATTTGCGGTATACATTTTGTTAGTATGATCAGACATAAGTGGGTTTTGAGATTACAGTTTACCACTAGCAGTTCCTTTGGTTGCTTAACAGATAGGGACACCGATTTTCAGGACAATAACTTCACATGATATTCAATAACTCAACGCGAACATCCGCAGCTTTCGTTTGTTTATTGACAGCGTGTTTATGTGAGAAGACGTTTCTTATTTGTCTGCACCAATCATATCACGGTAAATACAACACCAAACATCTGTGATTTTATCTCTGGTAGATAACACGACGCGTAAAATCTGGCATCATACAGACACCGAAGTGGACATGGGCCAAGATATTTTGAAATACAAACAGCCGTGAAATGTTTAGCGAAAATCAGGTATACATAGTAACAGGACATTCTTCCGGAAGTTTCGTAAAACTATTTGTTCTATCCTATTCACGAAATTTGTTGCTGAGAGACTAGAGTGGATGAAGTAAATTCCTCAACAATTTTGCACACGTTATTGTGATTGTGTTATTATTATTATTATTGTGATCGATAATTGGGCGGATTTCTACTCAGCATGCTTCAAAACCAGTGTTATAAGTAGAGCCACGTGTTTTTCGCGAAAATATATTCAAACAATGCTGTTTCGATGCATTACGTGCACATCAATGACTCTGCATTATTATTATTGGCAGCGTGTCTTTACTCAGATACTTATCACTAGGGACATGCAAAATTCGCGTTATTTTCTGACAGCTGACTCAAGTGACTATAGGCTCGTTCGACGTCTCCCGCTGGCCGATATTGTCGTGACTTGCCGCGGAGAATGCTTACATGGTAGAAAAGCCAATCTCTGTAGAGACGTAACATACGTAAATTACAACACACAAAAGTTCATTGCCAATTGAATCGCATGTTATGTTCTGTTATGTACAAGAAAGTGAAGTTTAGTCTGCTACCAAATGATAACGCGAATTTTGCATGTCTCTACTTATCACACTCGACTGCATCAATCAAAATAAAGTTGTTGTGACACCAAACATCTGCGAGATTTGCCAGTGCAACACCAAGTAAGTAAGAGTTAAAATATCCAACCCCTGTCAAGGAATTGCAAATAAATAGTGCAAAATCTTCTCGCCGGAAAATCGTGCCTCTAGTTATAAGATATTATGTGATATGATTTTATTAATTGTAACACTTTCTTGTACTGCCCAAATCATAACACGAAATTGTCATATTCAACTATCAGTGTATTTATACTTCACTTCTGCACAAAATTCATCCGGTCTTCCGACAAGTTCTTGCTATTGGCTCGATATGTCGGGAAAAAATGTCCATCTTCACGCCCACAGACCAGATTATCGATGCTAATTGAAAATGTTTGTTAATTCTCTGAGTTTCGTCAGATAGGTCTACTTTTGTGTCGGTTAGTTTTTCGGCTGAATTTTTATTCTCAACTCCCCTAACTACTAGAGACACGAAAATGTAGTGTTATTACTTGGCGACAAGCTGGCATTCATTGGCCTGTACTCACCAGAACACACTCTGTGATGTTGTTGTTAGAGGCACGGGTATTTCGCGTATTGATTCTATATCAGGTTGAATGTCAATGATGTATACTTCACTGCCATTACTGTGATCGGACAACAGTTGTTCTGATACACATTTGACGACTGCAAACCATTAATAAATAACGACATATATAGTTGCGAACACACGTGGTACCTGCATGTACTGATAGAAGCCAATGGATATTCGACTGTAGCCAGTGTGTGTATAGGACTGAGAAGTCTAAGCTGCTACCAGATGAACACGCGAAAAATCGTTCCTCTAGTTATTGTCTCCATGCCTTTCGTATCTTTGTGAGTCCGCATTACAATAAAGTGGGTAAAGGCAATGATTTTTGATGAAAAGAAACATGCAATATTTTGTTTCAATGCCTCACGTTCACATCTGCAGTTCTAGTACGTAGTTATTAGCAGTGAGCATTCTTGTAGAGACGTCACTCATTTGACTGTACCAATGAGAATAACGTCACTGCGACATCACACGTCTGCGATTTGCATGTAGATCCAAATATGTTGAGAGTTAAAAATAGCCAATCACTGACCACGAAGCAGAGCTGCAGGTGTGCACGCGAGGTACTGAAACAAAATGTTGCATATTTCTTTCCACCAAAAATCATTGCCTGTAATAGAGGGCCATTTAGAGTTGAACTTATATCGATGGTCGAACGTTTTCTTCATACGCGCCACACAAACTTCCCACCTACAGCAGAATTCAGATGAGCATATAGTTACTTGTAATACATCCTGATGTCATATAACACAACATTTGCAGATTCCTGCTAACTATTAAAGCCACAGGTCCCTATTTATGCTAGTTTAGTAGGTTTTATTTTTTAAACCGTGAAAAGAAGCAGATATCACAAAACCGTTACATAGAAATGTTGGAAATCGTTCGAACTATGTAGTCTAATTTATTTTAAAACATTACTTTCTATAATTTTGGCTAATTGTCGAATTTTAGAAGATTTAATTAAGTCCAAAATTAGCAAAAAATTATAGAAACTTATGTTTTAAAAAAGTAAGATAAATATAACAAATTATTTCTAACATTTATATGTAACGGGTTTGCTATATCTGCCCTCTTCCAGGATTAAAAAAAAAAATTAACTCCTAAAAAGGCATGAATCGGAATCCGTGGTCCCGAGGAGTTGGAGGTGTGAGGTAGTAGTCGCGCCTAAGCGAGGCTCAGGGCTCAGTACCAATATGCCTAGACTTGCAGGGAACATGCAGAGAGGGACTTGTTCGAAATGTTTGAAATTGGGCAAACGTCACCACGATTGGAACCATGATTGCTTCCAATAGTAGGTAGCTACAGTACGTTACCGAAGAAAGGAAGAAAAAGCCGCTACAGACATAGTTTAGTTCCCCTTTAGGTGGGTACGTGTTTACTAGCGTCAGAGGCAGTGGTGGCTCGTGGGCTGTTGCCAGGTAGGGCTGCAGTTGCCAAGAGCTGTACAGGGTTGTGTGCTGGTTGACTCTACAGCCACTGACACGCTGATGTGCAGGTGCCCCTTATTATTGAGTGGTCACAACACATCTAGTAGCCGGCAAATATTTCATGATTGTCGGTCTACGGCGCGTTCATCAAGAGTGTACAGTTCTGACTATCTGCAGCCTCACCTGGCAACAACCCACGAGCCACCACAGGTCAGAGGATAGCACGTGAAAATGAATTAAAGAACCTATTAAATGCTAGAAGAAGTAATAATAAGGCATGCGTCCTACCTTGCTCTTGCGACAGTGCGAGTACACGCCCGCAGTAAGTGAAGAGATTTCGGTCAGCACTTAAATCCCAGGTCTTTAGCGCTGGTGAGTGGGGACATGATGTATGAAACAACGCCGTAATGAAGGTGCAAGGGAAGCTGGATATCCCCGAGAAAACCCGCCGACCAGCGGCATCGTCCTGCACGATTCCCACAAGCGAAAATTCGGGGACCGACCCCGTCGGGAATCCGTGTCGCTTTGGTGGGAGGTGAGTGCTCTAGCCACTGCGGCCCTCTACATCCGCAGTTGAAAGCTCCTGGTGGCCGCCGTGGACAAAACTATACCTACTCTGTTTCTCATAACCTCACTAAAAAAATACTTATTGGTCACCACAAAATATTTTGTCATTATGGACCTTACAAATTTTTTTTTGTGATGACCACGATCATTTATTGCTGTCCGCAATAAAGTTTTGCAGGGACTACATACAATTTTTGTAACCACTACAAAATTATTTCATGATACCAATTTTGACAAAACATTTTGTAGCCTCTACAAAACAGTTTTGTCTGTGCACAGTACAATTTGATAGTTCTAGGGGAGCGTACTTTCTAAGTGTTGTAGAAGTTTGATGCCTTGGCAGTCAACATTTTTTATTCTAAAATGAACATGAGATGTCCATTTCATCTAATGTACCTCACATTTGTCTTACAGTGTGATATGCATTACAGAATTATAAAGAGTGAAAAATCGCTCAATCCTTAGTGTCAAAGTCACCTCTAAATTGTCCTAGCGTGTTTCGTCTTATGTGATTGGACGAATAAAACTTGGTTCAAATAACTACAAACTAATTACAAACGATAAGTATCGACGTACCAGAACACTTATCAAGAAAAATGTACGGGTTTAACGTTTTTTAGGCTAGAATTCACGGTGTTATGAATTATTAAGTCACTTACTTTTCCTTATTGGTTGCTGTCTGATTCAAACTTTGAAGTTGACTGTCCATGATTGGGCTCTCATTTTGTTGGCAATCTGTTCTTTTCTCTGGAGTCTTTCAATGCGTGTCTTATAATGCAACACTCAATAAAAAAAAACGCGTATAAACAAGCTTTTGGATTCTACTTTGTCCTGAAATTAATTCGTGAAATTTTTCCGATCCTACAAATAACGGAATAAGATCATCGGACACGTAAATACTGCATTATAATCTAGCAAATAGTCAAATTTTCCAGCGATAAATTACTCATATTTTCATAATATTAACCGTTATTGCCCAAGTAAGTATGGAAATTTACTTAAATATCACAAAACTCAGTGTCACTGATATGTACACAAACGCCAACTACCTGTTCATCACTTGACAGCCGCAATCACTTCACATCATTTACTACATCTCATAATTAGAGATCTAGAAATGTCACGAGTTCAATGACCTGCCGGCTGGACTCTACAGTCCTGTGTACACATTTCATCAGCTACTTGTCTATTTACTGCTGCAGCAGCAAAAGTGTCTAACAAGGTTTCGTGGAGGTCAGTGAGTGTTTTCATACTGTTTTGGTATTGGTGTATAATCCGGAAGGCTGAGTTTAATGAACAGTGATATAACCGCGAAATTATCTCTAGAAACTTCTCAAATTAATTCTTCAAAAATTCCGGCTCTTTACTCGTAACTACAGGTGATATTTTATCGGCCGACATCGTTACTGGTAGCCATTGTTCATATAACCATGCTGTCGCAGAATGAATTTTGGATCATTGGAAGTGACGTATTAAATGCCCAGATTCTTTCACTGACATCATTATCCGGTACGTTATCTTCCTAAGCCCATGACTTAATTCAACATGTCTCCGAAGGCTGCGATAGTAACCATGTGTGATGCGTAGGGCCACGATTTTGTCGTGAAAAGATTTTTGCCACACTTTGTTTCAGTGACTCACGTGCACATCGGCAGTTCTGTTTCAAGGTTATTGGCAGCGTGTCTGTGTTCTGACACGTTTCTCATTTGACTGCACCAATCATAATAAGATTATTGTCAGTCTGTACGTCTATAATTTGCCAAGGCCAGTGAGAGTAAAATCATCCAACCACAGACGATGTAGCAGAGCTGCAGGTGTGCACATGACGCATCGAAACCAAATGTTGCAAAAATCTTTTCGCCATAAAATCACGGCTCTATTAATGCGAATTAATTTGTGTACGCGTCATATTCTGAATTCCTGTACAAGTTAATAATTACTTTTGCGGTTGGGTCACACACACTGAAATTATTCCTTGAGGGCTGTGAACCAATAGCAGACCTGCATGAAAACATCAACTAACTCCCACGCTAACTTGTCAGCTGTACTGGTCACTTACTGTAGCAACAGCCAATGCACAAGTAGCTGTGGATAGAGTGCATACAGGACTTTGGAGTCCAGCCGGCTGGTCGTTGAACCCGCGTAAATTTCCAGGTCTCTAACGCGTAGTACCAATCATGTCATCCTCCTCCTTCACGAAATTGTAAATTAAATTAGGGAATGAAAATTTTATGTCTTCTTGAGTAAACAAACTACATTGCAGCTTCAGATAGCTATTTATGTAACAGAGTTTACTTGACGGTGTCTTTGATAGAAGAGTATTCGGTCGGTTATTGGCTGCACAAAACTCTAGGCACAGATAACATGTCTGATTGGCCACTGCGTTCCGTAGATTTTATGTTTGTAATTCCTCATTATGGCAAGTTCTTTTGCTGGTTTTTTTGACAGACTAGACTCCGCTGCCTATTCATATCATATCTCAAACTTAATTCCATTTGCCTGGAAACTTTATCAGATGTCGGATGAATTTATTTACTAGAAGTGATCTTCGCACGAAACTGTCAACCACTTAGTGAGTTAAAGGAATGAAAAATTGTTTGAAATGTATTTTGTTGCCAGCAAATATAGCAAATTTGCAAGCTAGTAACTATCAAGAAAATTAGGAACTTACTTCTAGGTTTCAGACATCGTAATGAATTAGTTTTTGTTCTGTTCTGAAATTCTGAGAAGCAAATGTTTAATTTGTTACCACGCGCAAATTCTATTTACCTTGCGCTACAGTGCAGACATTGGCAGTTAAATTTTTATCGTGAATTTAGCCCAGCAGTGTTTTATGTTCATTAGTTCTTTGACTGGTTGCAGCCTAAACGTACGGTGTTATACGAGAAAGGAAAATCAGCTGACTTTACGAAATAAAATAATTTACACTGAAGAACTGTGTCACAGACTACACCAAGCCATATGTAAAAACCACTTAAAATATTTTCATTATATTTTTATAAAATTTCAGAATACTGACCTTTTTATTTTAAACTTATTATCTAAATAAAATACAAAGAACTTAATGCGGTTTTTTGCATGGTTTGTGTAGACCGTGACACTGTTTTTCAGTATGAATTATTTCGTTTCGTTAATTTATTTGGTTTAGTCGTTTAATACAAATTTGCATTTTGACATGACGTTATATAAATGCTATGAAACCTTTAAAAAAGTTTATTACAGAAAAAAAATAGTCGCAATGTATTTCTACAAAACGAACCTTGTCTCGTACAATTAAAAAAAATTACCGAACCAATTACATTTTTCGATGAATTCTCCCTTAACTATTCTGCGGCCCCGCCTACCCGTCACGTAACACCTCCCTTCCTCCTCATCAGCCAGCTGCTGCGTTGTTGCCAGACTTTTACAAGCTTGAGCGTGAAACTCCTCATACCAAGCTTTAAGTCGGACAGTTATTTTCTGCAGACGAGACTGCGACACTTGGCTACATAAGAAATCTTCAAAATACCGCACAGTAACATTTTTGTGTGAACTTCATCATTTATAAATTTTGTAATTTCTTGGATTTATGACTTGCTGCACACATAAGAAAGTTTATTCTCAGACATTTGTCCTAGAAATAATTTTTAGGTTTTGTTTAATATCCAACCGTGCATACGTACGTATTCCATAAGTTTCTCTAACGGTTGAGAATAATTTACATAATAATTATACGTTAAACAAGTTGTTATGCGTGTTCAAAGTAAGAGCATTCTTATTCCTATTTAGTTCTTCTTCCCTTGCAGTTTTAATATGGACCTATCCCGCAAAGTATATAGTAAAACCGAGTTTAAATGACTTAAGTGTCCCAAAAGAGCTGCAAATATTTCAATATTTAGGAACCATCCGTGGATTGTGCTGCAGATTTTACGCTTACAGTTAGACCCCCGGCAGAGCCAGTGATTTTTAGTGAAATAATTTAGTAGCAATTGGTTTCAATACCGTATGTGCACATCTGCAGCTCTGCTTCATGGTAAGTGATTGGATGTTGTCTCGGGGTTCTACCTGCAAATCACAGACGCGTGGTGTCGTAGTAACCTTGTTCTGATTGGCACATTCAAATGAGCGACGCCTCTGCGCTTACACATTTTCCCAGTAATCATGTAGCAAAGCTGCAGATGTCCATATTGAAACAAATGGCTGCAAACATTTTTTCCACCAAAAAATCGCTGGTTCTAACCATTGTGAATCGGATAAAATATATCCACACCAGAATATACCAGTTACTCATATCATTAAAATGCCACTGTCTTATGAGAAAATATCTTCGATATATGAACTAAGATATTTTAATAAATAACTGTCATTGATCTGCACAATAACCGTACATTTGATTCAACATTATGGCATTGGCAGCTATGTAAGGGTCTCGAGGACAGCGAGGTCATTGGCTTGAACAGACAGTAGATTGGTAACTAATCGCCAATCGGCCAAGAAATGTCGCCCGACAGCGATTTTTATTTGTCTGCAGTATTATCTCACGTAAGTGCCTGACAATAATGTAGCGTTGGTTTGCCTGACTGACTACGCAGATTTATTATTGGTTTCATAAACAAGAATTCAATCACGAAAGGGACTCACGTGTGTATGAGTTCAAAATTATATCTCCTCGAGTGAATTCGTAAAATTTCCGGGTCCCTAATCATAAGCATATGTATAATAAATTATATGTAGGCCTGTACACGTGTTAGGCATCGCTGCCGCCAGTGTATGGCAGTACCGCCCTCGTGTACCTGATCCCGAAGGCTTACAAGGAGTCACCTTGATGTTTTTTACGCTAGGACTGAGGGTCGTCAATCCTCACCAGTCGGTCCCGAACGGCCACGGCTCACCATAGCTGTGCATCCATAGCATAAAGTTGACGGGGTAGTTGGATATCACTGAGAGAAAGAGAAAACGCTCCTCGTGATCAGGACTGGGAATGTTGTGCTTGCACAACAGTTAACGGAGTGAGGACGAAGACCTGACAAGTGGTGGCCCACCTTGTGCACGTGGGAAAGATCCACGGTGGAGCCTCTTAGAGCAGTTTCCAGAAGCTGGTACGGAAGACCCAGCCTGCTGTGCAACCTATGAACAGATTGCATGTCCCCACCGAGGTAAGCAGTAGTGTCCTGTGTTGCAGATCTCGAGTAATATTGATCTGATGAAGGGGTTCTGGAGCCCTGGAGGGTGAACTCTGATTGGTGTTGGTTTATGAAATCCTGCTTAGAAGAAGACTTACAGGGTGAGTCCTTGGGTCGCTGGTCTGGTCCGTCTTAGTAGGACTCGTCCACGAAGCGGTTTCGTAGAGGTTGGATAGCCTCGCCCTCAGCAAGGTGGTTCCCCGCAGTAACCTGTCGGTATTACCGTTGTTAGGTGAGTGTGTTTACTACCTGCCACCGCGGTTGGAAGGAGTGTTATCTATTTCTCTCAGTGATATCCAACTACCACGTCAGCTTAATGCTATGGCTGGACAGCTACGGTGAGCCCTGGTCGTTCGGGACCGACTGGTGAGGATTGACAACGCTCAGTCCTAGCGTAAAAAACATCAAGGTGTCTCCTGGTAATCCTTCGGGATCAGGTACAGGAGGGCGGTTCTGCAATACACCGGCGGCACGTGTAGTATAGGCCTTCATGTAATTTATCATACGTATGTTAATGATTAGCGATCCGGAAATTTCACGAATTCACTGGAGGAGATATAAAGATTTGAACTTCTACACATGTGAGTCCCTTTCGTGATTGGATTCTTGTTAATGAAACCAATGATAAAACTGCATTAAAACCTCTTACCTCTCCATCTATCTTGTCACATGTAAACTGGCTGCTCAATGTAGCAGCAGCCAATGAAGAAGTAACTGAAGACAGAGTGTACACAGAACCGTGGAGTTTAACCTGCAAGTCGTAGAACCCGTGAAATTCCCTGCTCTCTGTTAATTGTTAGAGATTATGGTTTGTCGCGAGAAAAGTTGACTGTTTGCTGGATTTCAACACACGTTCAGCTTACCAGAAGATTATTGACTTCAGCTTGTACTGGAGCTGTTAGACAGCTACGTTGTGTCAGACGCATATCACCAAGTCATACATGGTGCAAGAAACTATGGCGTTGTCAAGGGTATGTTGATACAACATATTTTCGCGGTAAACCAACATCTATATTACTTATATATATTTTTAAAGCTATTAATATACAGGATGTTGGGTAAATCGCGGTTACGGACTGCACCATGTGAATTGGTGACCAAAATAACCACAAATTACTCTTTGGTAAAAAGTCTTTAGGCCTTTATTTAAAAAAAAATTAAATTAAAAAAAGTGGAAGTGGAAATGGGAGGTAAGGTTGTTCGTAGATATGGACTACACCACGTGATTAAATGACCAAAACCAGGCATAAAATACTCTTTGGTAAAAAGTCGCTAGGCCCTACCAGTGAGCGGGAATGTAGGGTAGGTTATCCGCACTAGCATCTAATTTATCTCGTAAACAAAGTGCGTGACGACTTTTTACCACACGTATTTACCTCTTAGTTTTGGTCACAGGTTCGTGTGTTGCTGTCCGCAGTATCCACGAAATATCTCACCCATTATTAACACTTCGCTGTTTTTTGGACCTTAAATGAAACTTTTCTCATAAAATAAGAGCCTTGCGATTTTTTTACTAAATATTATTTTCTACATTGGTTTTTGTATCAGATACGCTTGACACCACACCAAAAAATTGTTAGACGTGCGTATAGGAGCGCTAAGAAAGTAGGTATGGTAGAATTGTTTCCCAGACATCCATGGTAACACTCCTAAACCTAATTATAAAACAGTCAAATGCATAATAAAGTTACCAGACTTGCATTGTAACGTTGTATCCGAGAATTACCTGATTCCTGTATTTGTACTAGTGTAGCTTGAATGCAAGATCCTTTATCGAACCAAGGCTATGCGCGTCCGATCCCCGGTTGTTTCGCTGCCGAGTTTTACACGTGGGACTTATGGCGGACGTTGCCCTCGGCCAACTAGTTATCTCATGGTACTCCTGTTTCCCCCGCCCTTTCATTTCGTTACTTCTCCATATTCAACACACTTCACCATCACCAGCTCTCAGGACCTCGATGTTACGGCGTCCCGCAGAGTGATGCGCACGATTTCAGCAGATACATGTTTATAAGATAAATTATCTGCGTTTGTGAGAGACGACCGCTTATAAATAGACTTCAATGGACGTCACATGATTGGCTACCCGCTTTCGATCTTCCACTTATTTCTATAGTTTATTTTCTCGTGGTCTCACGGTTTTGATGTCCTTTTGTGGTATTAGCATATCAGTGCCGAACCGTACAAACATTTTTATAGGTAAGTACAACTCAAATTCCGCATTAATATTACGTCATGAAGTTATGGTGTCGTCAGCGAATATCTCATAGACTCGAGATGTCGGCAAGAACACTGTACGATAGTTTAGTGAATTGCTCCTAGAGGCTAGTGTGAGGTGTTATACGTGTAGATCGGTCGCCCTTAGACTTTGTGCACTTCAGGGACTTTGACGTTAAAAATACATCCACCCATACGACCTTCATATCTTTTGACCTTCCACAAAATTCTGTAGATAATGTTAACAACGTAAAAGTTGATTTGTTTTACTAGTTTCTGTCTCATTACACCGCATAAAGATTTATCTTCAGAAAAGACGCATCGGTACATAAAAATGAATTTACTTCCTTCAGAGAATGTTTTACGCCATTGGCTGTTGGCCAGCGATGGCGGAACTTCAGGACACTCGGAGCAGTTGTAAACAATACGACAGATCCAAGAACTGTATGAGAGATTTACGATAGGAGGGGGGGTAGTGCCACCCACTCGCGGCACATTTATACCGGGTCAGAATTAACACTGAAGCCAGCAGTTGCCAGAGACGACGGCCAAATACTCTAGTCTTCCGGGAACCACGCGAGTGCGCAGAACTCTGATGTCGTGCTGAAAAACTTGGCCATAGAATAATTAGTAACACAGGTATGACATGT
This sequence comes from Medauroidea extradentata, assembly GCA_003012365.1. NCBI lineage: Eukaryota > Metazoa > Arthropoda > Insecta > Phasmatodea > Phasmatidae > Medauroidea > Medauroidea extradentata. Next base: position 98,173 of record PNEQ01109197.1, read on the forward strand.
CAAGATGGGTTATTTCTTACGGGCGAACTGCGCTGCTTATTGGCTGCCCGAAACTGTTGATAACAGCCCTGTGTCTGTTTCGCTCCTGCATGTTGCAGCAGGTTTGCTATTGGCCTGGATGCCGGCGAACAGGCAACCGCCTTACGCTGATTGGCGCTTGTCGTTTCCACTATGTTTCTGGCCAGCGAAGCTAGTTTTCTGGCGTGTGTGACTGAGTTTGCTGTCCTACCACTTCTGTATTCCTTAGTATTCTGTGACTTGGCTGTTGGCACTTTTTTGTTCTATCCTAAGGCCCTTGGCTCTTATACTGTGGCTCTCGGTAAAGTGACCCGTTTTTATATAAGTCGTACTTCAATCAGTTCGTAACTTTCCGCTACAGATAAATAAGTTGACTTGGCCTCCATGGTTGTTTAGGAGAAAATATTTCAATGGCAGTAAAATTGTGCTGCACCTACAAGGAAATAAAAATTCTAAGTATTTGCTGTGCGATTGCCAGAACCGCTCATTACTTTATTCGCGTGCAAAATCTATGTCCATAATTTTACCGTACAACGCCATCGACGCGATCTTTTGGTATAACCTTTGCTCAGGCGCGTATCTCATTTGACTTCATCGACCAGACTAAGGCTATTGTGACACCACAGGCTGTTATTTGCCAGTAGAAGCCACACAAGTGAGGGTAAAACAGCCACTCGCTGACCACGAAGCAAAGTTGCACATGTGTATGTAAGACACTGAATCCAAATGGTGCAAAAATTATTTGAATCATAAAAAATTCGTGGATCTTTTAGTTTATACACTGTTTCTATAATCACGGTAGACAGAGACCTTAATATCAAGAATGATATGTTACAATTTATATTTCACCTGTTTATTATGGCAGTATTCCTTAAAAAGTTTCATTCATAGCTAAAATGTCTTGTCGTACAGAGTTATCTTTAAATTTGTTTCATTTATATGTTATTTATTTGACGTTGGTCTGCCTATTGAACCCGGTGGCTTCCACGTTTGGTAGGAAAACCTATTAATACTATTAAAACTTCACAAATGCAAGTGTTTTAACAAGTATTAACACAAAGACAAATCCGAAGTCCACAGTTTATACGTCCGCGTCAGTCTAGACTATTTCAAGGCAAAGTTACGGGATAGACAACAATGCAGAAGAACAGTAGTTTTTCCGGAACTATTCTGCAGGCGTATAAATTCACTTATGTATGCTGCGTGACGTAATGATTAGAGTCCCGGAAATTTCGCGGATCCAACTGAGGAGAGGTTAGATTTCTAAGTAATGTATATGTTGGAAACTTTTTAATTGGGTCATTGTTTATTAAACGTGACCTTGGGGACAACGAACCAATGGCGTACATGCATAAAAACACTCGTGGACTCCCGCGCTACATCGTCAAATGTTCAAACGCTCACTCACTGGAGCAACAGGCAATATACAAGTAGCTGAGGACATAGTGTACAGAGGACTGTGCAGTCCAGCCTGCTAGTCGTTGAACCCGCGAAATATCCGGGACTCTAGTAATGATACAAGCACTATGTTTAGTTGACATGTCAATTTCGCGAGTTCAGTGACCTGTAGGATGGATAGACTCCACTGTACTATACATTATCGAGTCTCAGCTGTTGGCTCATTGGCTGCTGCCCCAGTGATATGTTAATTTTCGCCACCCCTCCCCCAGGTAAAATGGGAATGGGATACGCTCCTTATTAACTTGCAAATTTGTTGCTGAATTAAAGTTCTTATAACGTGTATAATTAACCATGATGTCATTGCATTGATAACATGAGTATTCACTGTCTTCGGTCAAGTTCGTTCCGAGGTACTAAATATCGAATATCATGCCTTATTGCTGACAAAGAAAACCTTATTTCTAGCCCGTGTGAATAGAACGAGGTATTTTCTTCTGTATACTTGTCTGAGCTGTGGTAGAGTACTGGAGAAACGTACAGAACCCATACTGCTTTTAGTTCTGTGTGTCTTCGCATTTCTTTCTACTTACGACGATACAATTTCTTTAATGTCTTAAGTTTAAAAGATGGCCAATTTGATCTATTTACTTGGTTTTCATGTGATTCGACAGTTATGTTGTTGAGTGTTTTTGTTAGGTTAAATAGCTTTAGTGTGTATCAAATTATTAGACATTAAAATTTTGTTTGGATCCATAGAGTCAATAAATATAAAACATAGCCACACTGTAAAAAAAATTGAGGTAAATTTACTCTACATGTAATGGAAGCTTATTACCTCTACAAGTGAGGGAAAATTATTCAACACGTGTCAAGGAAAGTTACTCAACTGGTTATGTATTGTTTCATTAGTCATTACGTATTGACCCAAGCCCTCTAGGACAATTTGACATAATACGCGAGCGAAACTTCCGAGTGGTTTGTGTGGCGAATACACTTACTTGTGAACATGTCCTCACATATTCGGAAATCAGATTTCCCTCTCAAGGTTGGGGAATATTACCATGCATGTGATGAGTAACGTTACTAACTTTTTTACAGTGTATTTTTATCTTTAGGAGTCCTAGTTAAGACATACATTAAGATATTCCCTTTGATGGTTTGTGTCAATAATTATAATGCCACTGGGAATGTGTTTTTCGAGAAACCACACTAGACTATTATGTATAGATAGGATATGAGTAGAGACATGCAAAATTCGCGTTATAACTTGATAGCAGACTAAACTGCACTTTCCTATACCAAACAGAGCATAATATGAGATTCAATTGGCCACGAACTTTTATGTGTTGTCATTTACGTGTGCTACGTCTTTACAGAGATTGGCCTCTCTGCCGTGTAAGCTTTCTCCGCGGTAAGTCACGACGATATCGGCCAGCGGGAGACGTCGAACCAGCCTATAGTCACTTGGAGTCTAGTCAGCTGTCAGATAATAACGCGAATTTTGCATCTCTCTAGATATGAGACCTCTTGTAAAAGAGACCCCCGTACGCATGGCCTGGGTTGGCAGGATTGCATTCGCCTGTGAATTGGTACGTAACACGCATTAAATAATTATGGCGGGGGTAAACCTCGTACGTCGTTGTCATACTTGTGTTGAGATTGGTGTATGTTATTTCGTGCACATATTGCGAGCTACACATTGCTACATTGGCACAGGTCCATCAGTGCCATAGACTAAATATTAATACAGACGTGAAATGACGTGGTGGCTATTGATACGTGCGAACTTCGCCGCTTATTGGCTGCCAGAGCATGTTTTGATACCAACCCCGTGTCTGTTTGGCTCCTGCATATTACTGCAGGTATCTTATTGGCCTGACTGCCGGATAACAGGGCTGCCGTCTTATGTTGATTGGCGGTTAGCGCTACCGCGACATAGCTGGCCAGCGAAGCCATTTTGCTGGCGTGTGTGACTGATATTGCCGGATTGTCGTAGATCAGCTATTTCACTTCTGTATTCCTAAATATTATGTATCAGTGGAATGGCTTTTTACAGTAATATTACCATTCTAAAGTGTACATACTCAAGAAGAATAGTACAATAAATGTATCAAAACACCTGAATTCGTGTTTAAATTGTTTTTGCTCATATCGATTTTTGCTGGGTCCATCAAGGACCACGAACTAGCAATCTCAAAAAGTTTCATGGTACTGCCTATATGCCCAGTGGCATTTTTTCTCGTTTTTACACAAACGCTTTGCATTAATGGCGGCTCGTGGACTATTTACTGGACAGGACTGTAGTTGTTTGTCGAGCACTATACAGAGTTTTGCGTTAGTTGTCGCTACAGCCATCACACTCTGGTTGGTAAGTGTTGGGCATTAGTAAGTGGTCCTAAATTAACGTGTAGCCACTAAATATTTAATGGTCATTGGTAAGCTATGTCGTCATCAGGAGTGTACAGTTCTGATAATCTGCAATCCTAGCTAGCAACAACCCACGAACCACCATTGCTTTGCGTTAGTTTTCCATGCATGTTGGCTACACACACTTATATATGAGTTAACTCCGTTTGGACCTATTTCTTGTGCAATACTTCAAATCTTATAATAAAGGAACTGTCACTGGTAAAACGACCACAGCACGTTGAAACACAAACAGTAGTAAACATTTTCCTTGTTAATTACTATCACTAATGTATATAGACAATGTGACGGACCTGCCACCTCGCTGCGACCAATCAGCGGGCAGGCGCGGTGGATATCGGGTTAAAGGGTTCGGGAAGGGGGAGCAGAGGGGGTCGCCACCAAATTTGGCCACGGGCCTTCCGCCCTCCCCTCCGTGGTGTGACGAGTGGGAGAGACCGGCGAGGGGGGAGGGGGTTATTTCGATCATAGCGGGGTCGACTCCTATTTCTGTAACTGCGAGCTCTCCTCGCTTGGCAGTCTTCGACTTGTGCTCCCTAGCACCCACTGCTGCTGTTCAACCACTCCGTCCTTCTTCCTCCTCCTCTATAAACACAACCTACAATGTGCACGTACATCGAGCCTCTCCCACGCTGCGAACATAGTTCTTACGTGTGACACATCACATCATATGTTCCTGACACACCAATTATAGAACATCATATTTACTTGCAGTTTTGTACCGGCCGTTAATAACGTAGTTTGAGGAAACGATAACTGGTACGCTTATAATTAAACTTTACCTATTTTTGTTATAAGAATGCATAGACTTGTTCATACGCGAATAACTGCTTGGGGAGAAGTGGTAGTGAAAAATAAGAAAACATTTTCAAACATTTCGTGTGATTATTATTTGTTTTTAATTACATGTGTTGGGATAAAATTGTTTTTGCAACATCAATTTTAGCCTAAAATATCACAAGTATAGTGTTATATACAGATGTATACACATTGTGCGTTTGATAATTTAGGCAAAATACGATACATTAAGACTAAATTTGTTCCGTATCTATGAATTAAAGTAGGCCTATGCAGTTCTAAAACGTACGTACATAAACTAATTTCTTAGGACATTGGCAGCAGTCTCAGAACAGTGTGAAACTACCTGTACATTGTTAGCACTAATGTTTGTATCCTCGCCTACGAAATGTATTAAACGTTTCATCTTTTCTAAACTTAACTCGCTTTAATTTAACGTTAAGTTTCGCGGATTTTTTATGTATATATTTCAGCTGTAAGCTAGACTGCAATATCCTGTGTACGCAAATGAAAGGTTCAAATTTGTTTTTGTTAGATACAGTTGTCTTAGTGGATTTTCTAGAAAAGATAACAACTAATAGTGTTTGTAAACACTGTATAATTTGTGAAGTTTTAGGATTAATTAATACATTCTGGGCACTAAGTAGCATTCTGCAAAAGAATCGTGCATGGCCAGTCAAGGCAGGCGAAAACTTATTGAGCGTACATGTTTATATCAAGCTGGACCGTAACTGATTCACGAGTAATTTCACGAAAAATGACTAATTTATTATTAGCATATTGGAATTGCAAAAAAATGTTGCTCAATTTGAATGTACTGTACCTTTAAGTGGCAGGTTACTGAGTTAAAGGACCCAACTTTCCTTAGAAGTTAAATAAATGTTTAAAAACCATGTTCCTACGTCCAAATAACACGGTTTAATAAATTCTTAGTGTATGTGCATGGTTTTAAAGAACCGTTTGTATGCTTACAAATCTTACAAAAAGTTCTTGGGAAACTAGTGCTCAAACAACTCCTACAACATTACAATTAAATATTACAAAAATTACAATAAGACTTTGGAATATTTATATATATTCACATAAAATAGTACATTAGTAAGCCTTAGATATTAACAATTTAATTTTCTCTATAGTTTGAACCAGTTTTTTGCTAATTGTACGGTAATTATTTGTAGTGTTTGTTGTACTAATAATATATTTGTTAGACTTCAAGGAAACTGAAAATACAGATCATTTTGTACACTGTGGCCAGGTCACCGAAGATAGGTTTGGTTTCACATCGAACGATAATTTCATTCCAGTCTTTGGAATATTTTAACCACTTTAAAGATCTGCGACATTCATATTACTGCGCCTGGCATGAAACTAGATGAATGATTTGCCATTAGTTTACAAATTTTTTCTTATAAAAGTACAAAAATTGGTGCAATGATATTTCGAAATATACGATTTGTATAAAATCGTATGTTTATAGTATCTTCGTATCTATGTTGGCAGACCTCCACTCCTAAGTTGCTAGTTGGCCCACTCGATTTGGCAGAACTCCCATCGCCACATGGTATCGCACTCACTGAACCCACACAGCCAGCTAAATATTTTCAGAAAAGCGACAGCTGACATATTTTTAAGTCACGTTATTGATTTGGTGTGTGCTGCATTACTAACATAATTTCAGTATTTGTAAAAACAAATACAAATGTCGAACGTTACCAATTCTAGTTCCTCCGTTCGTAGTACATAACGTGTACATTTAGCACGGTTAATATTTCGTAAACCTATCGCTTACCTGTAATGCATATTTTATTTCAAACTAGCTGTTGTCTACGACTTCGTTCGTGTATTTTCAATCTAATGCCTCTTTGTGTCGCGCAAAAGTTCAGTCAATGTACTAAAAAATTATTCTTAAGAAGGTGTATTTCTGTGTTCAATATAATTAAAAAACCAATTTTTCCAAAAATAATAAATTTTTTGAAAATAGTTTATAAATACAAGTTTTGACAAACATGTAACGGTACTTTAAATTGTATGCCAGTAGTGATATTAATACTGAGAACAACATAAAAAGTGATAAATGAAGGTAAAATATTTTTATTTAATTTAAAAAAAAAATCCGAAACTTTTTTTTAAAATTCTAAATGGGAACTAAAGATCTGAAGTAAATACTGATTCTAGTGAGGAGGTTTTTGCACGTTGGTATTTTTTAACGTGTTAGAGTTAATATCGTAAGGCAAAACAATATTTGCGTGTACTGTGGGGAATTTTGAAAACATAGTAATACAAAAATGTCTTTTCTCACACCTTCAACAGAAATTGTTGCAATTTCTTCACTAAAACAATTTCGTCATTAAAAAATTTACATCTTAAATGGGCTACCTGACAAGAAACTTGGGGTCAAATTAGAGCACATTGCAAACGACTGAATTCATAACCGTTGGCATCCATGTCATTAAGGTAATTTTCACATCGTAGCAAAAGCGTCCATTTTATTGTTTCTTGTAGGACGTGTATGGTTCCTTGTGTTGCTAAACTGCGATTTTCTTTCCAGAGTAAAGTATGTTTTGTCGTAATGTGTTGCAGGTTTTCTCAGAGCAACCTGTGTGTGTGTATATGTTTGTATGTGTATGTGTGTGTTTGTTTGTGTACGTTCGTGTATGTGTTTGTGTGCATATGTATGTGCGCGTGCACAAGAAATTATTACCGTTAATGAGAACAGTGGCTTAAAATTACTATAATACCAACGTTTTCAAAAACGAATAATTCATTAATATGTTCACTTGTATTATGTCTATAGTTTTTTTTATAATTAAGTGATCCTAACAAATAACTTGTGCTGTGCTTCAGTAATGTTTAAAATTAGTTTTAAGAGGAATATTTATCTTTTGCAATACCTTTGAAAGTATTAGTTTGGTTTTGGGGTGTGAGGATTTCGAGACGTTTTGTTTTATTTTACAGTAGCAGCATTGCATCCGTTAAAAACTGTATTTCATGTGTCTAGTACAAATAAACTAATTTTGTTTTAGAAGGAAATACTTTTGTCAGTGTTGTCTTAACAAAATAATATGCAGCAAACGCGAATTGTATCGCAGAGTTTTAACGTGCGAAAATTATAAATCTTTGACAAACTCACCTTTCAAAAACAATTGCCTCGAACTCAAGAAAGCTTAAATCACCCTGCCCTACTGTATGTCATAACGAAATATGACTGACGAAGCAGAAAGTTAATATAATTGTATCTTTTGTTTCAGGTCTAGGACACAGCATCCATCATGGCGGACGATGAGGTGAGGTGAGTGCCAGCGGTTGATAGAAGATGCTCAGATGACAGACGACGTTACTTGGTACAGAACTGATATGCTAAGTATAGAACAGTTCAATGGTGACTTCTTGTACGTGACAGAGATCTCAGTAATGTAGGTCAGATCTACACCATTCGCTTTGCTCTTCTTTGTTATTGAAACATAGAAGCATTTAGAAAGACTTTATCACACATAAACATGCTAGTTGAGACGTGAGGCGAAACATTTATTTTTAAAATCACTATGACACGTTCTAGAACGATAAATTAAAATTATGAATATCCACAAACGTGATAAAAATTACTGTTCAGCGAGTGTGCATAACATAGAGAAATCATTTTCTCACATATATCAATCATATAATCGATGGCTTTAAATTTTTTTGACAAGAATTTGCTGAATTTTAATAATTTAAAATTAAATTACACTCTATCGAACCGAAATGCTTGGTAAAATTCGTGTAAAATTGAACTTGTGGCTTCTTAGATATTCTATTTTACCTGCAAAATGTTTTTTTCACAATAAATTAGCTCAGTGTTAGACGGAGCTTGTGTAACTTAGATATTCTTTAGTTACCGTCTTGCTAGCCATAACTAAAAGGATCTTTTGATCACCCAGAGTAATCCATCTACACTCGCTGGGCAGACTACCACGGACCTTGCAGCATATCCTGTCACGCTGAGCAGATTTTACAATTAAAACATTTACAAATCATTTCCCTATTGCTATGTATACCTTGCAGAAGCTCGACAGTACGTAAATAAATTTTAGCGATGAATACGAAACTAAAGTTTCTGATGACATATTATGGTAATAAAAATGTTTTATCTTGTATTGTATTATTATTTTCAACTATTTATGATGAGGAAAATATTAACTCAAATATTGATATTCATTGCTGATGACAGGTGATGCATGAGATTGTCAACTATAAGTACAGGTTAGGATGACAAAAAAAAGGTAAAGTATATCTTATTTGTTTGGTGTATCGTATGCACCGCAAAAATATTTACTCATGTTGTTGTATTTTTAAATATATGTTGTCTTATATTAAAACCCATTACTCATTTACTTAAATTAGTTCGTTAAAAATATTATTGCTTTTACTCCTAAACCTAGTGAGTAATCAATATAAAATTTGAATATCTTTGTTATTTTGATGCCTTAGTAATACGAGTCTTCAAAGTAAACAGGAACATAAGTCTGAAAATGCCCTAAATAAAAAATTTAAAAATAGATTTTAGTTAACCTCCTTTGTTTACCGTTACATCGGTGTAAAACACACTTGAATTATGTGAATTTTAAAGCCAGTACCACTGTACAAGGATTATATCTAACTATTGTTTTTTGTCTCCCTTTGTCCATTTCCTTTCCTCGACTGCGCGCCTTCTCCACATGACATCTGCACATCGCCCAACTGCACATGTCATCACATCGTCTCGACGCTGCAGTACCCACAACATGGCCTCTCTGTACATAACAGGTACAGCTTTGCATGGAGACTAACGAGTGGATGCAACTTTTCCTACCCCCATTTTAGAAAACACCTTCCGTACCCAGAAACGTCCTATTTTCACAGCTTGGTTTTGATACCAGGTGAATAATTCACTCTCTGTTGATATTACCTATATTTATGATAGATTACAGACCAGTGAATCACTGAGACGAAATGTGGCTATTCTGTGGAGACCGATTTCATGTGGTTTTGACAGATACAAAAGTTACTTGTATTATGGAAAGACGCTCTAACTGAATCAGGAATCACAATTCATGCAAACAGACTCAACTACGTACAATTTTTATGATTTTTAACTTAATTTTTACTAATGATTCATTGAAAATATCCTTTGTAAAGGCACAGCCATCACCCACTTATAACTTTTTGTTTTACTGCTTTGTCCTGGTATCAAAATACGCTGTTAAACTTATTTGATATTATCGATATCAAAAAAACTGAGCAACCAACGTAAGAGGTTTTAAAAACTTAATTAAACGGCATTTATAGATACGATTTTAACAACTGAAATCAGTGAATTTTCGTAGCTCGTTTAAAAAAAGTAGAAAACCGATCATTTATCCGCGTAATTTTAGAATCAATAACCACAGCTGTTTAAATTATTACATATTAAGCTGTTCGTTTTGAAAATTAAAACACAAATATATATATTCCGTTTAGCAATATTACATAAGCATACACTCAAGCACGATAAAATAATGCCAGCAACATTTCATATTATTGTTATTTTTAAAATATATTTCATGCGTTATTTTAAAGAACTGCGACAAAAGTTTTTTTTTTTTAAGTCGAGGGCACAGTTATTATTAATGTAAGTACATACTGCTAACACAAAACATTAAGAATGAAATAAGAAAGTTATTCACGAACTCTAGTGTTAAAATATTTTTGGGCAACTGAACCATTCTTTACAATGAACATAATCTCATTGTTTATATTCCTCTTACGTTATGTGCTCTTGTGAATGCGACCACCAACATCCATAGATATATCCTAATAGATTTGTTGTCACCCTTAGTAATTATTGTAAAAGCATTTTAAAGGCGTTACAGCATTGTGTTCTTGGTAAGTATATTACAGGCACGTAAAGCTCGTAATTTGCGGCATTGCAAGTTTACATACACTCGTAGTTTCACACATGTGCGGTATTCATGTATTCGTAATTTTTGGGTTGAGAGGCGACTTAGATAAATGTAAGAGATTTGTACTATGAGACATAAAATAGTCGCAACATACAGGTTGTACAGTAGGAAACCAATAGCAACAAAATATTCAGTTATCTGTAATTAATTTTGAAGACATAATGTATTAGTTAGATATACCTATAAAATACAAAATTTAAGTGCATTATATATAAATGGAGATGTGATGCATCAGACGGAATGAGACTAACTGCTTGATGCAATATGAATATGTCTAAATGATCGAGTGTAGTGAAAAGTTAATTGATAATTTAACAAATAAATCTTAAGCAGTAATTTCAACTAGGTAACTAGCTGATGTGTCGATTTTCGTGTTTTTCTCACAGGCAAATAAAATTGTATTGTAGGGACGTAACTGCGATGAAACATAGTTATTATCTAAGGTTGTATAAAGTTCTTACAGTTTACGCAGGATGAATGCTGCATTAAATGGATCACGTCAATAAACTACCAAGATTATTAAGGGTTAATTTAACGTTGGGCTGGACGTAGAAAGAGATGGTATTAGGTATTTCACTTTGACTTTAGTGGTCTCAAACAATCTTACTCTAAGTTGAATAACCGCATTGAAACACTTTGAAAAACTTACTTTATTTTCTCACAATTTAGCTACGATTGAGTCTATATGCAAATTATTTATAAAAATTATTCAACCAGAACACTTGCTTCCGCACAAACATTCAGCTTATCGTGGTCGAAGGTAAACATTTTTTTCAACTTATTAAACTAAGTTAGTTACCTGTATTTTGTTACAACACAAAATAACTGTGAAATTTGTATGGAAATTATTGAAATTGCACTAACTTTTACAATTTCAAAAGGTTATCGTTTTATATTCGGGAGAATTTTGTTAATCTAATTACCTAAACATTGTGGATATCGTACTTAAATTATCGTTTAATGACTATTGGTTGTTGATGCTTCAATAACAGCATCTCTGTATAATACTGACTGTTTATAGGCAATCTTCACTGTTAATATGTTAGCTTTCTCATAAGTACACTGCTTTAAAACTTTCTAACTTCATTGGTAAAAAGTGAAAGTGTGTTCATCGGGAGAACAACGTGAGAAACTTACAAAATATTTAAGTGTAAAATACTTTCCGGAAATCAGTTTTTTTTTGTGTACTCCATAATTTCCATGCAGAAACATACATCGCCTAAAAGTTTTTATGATATTTTAGACAGTGCTACAGTATTCAACACTATCTCAGAAAAACAGCACACCTGCTATTGGTTCATGCCACGAAGATTGTAGTTTTTCAGTTTTCCAAGATTTGACATACCTTCTCTCCTCTGTCTATCCCCGATAACTATTTTACGAACATGTTACCACGAAGAGAATTATTAAGGTTTTCAGAAAAAGTCGGTGAAATTTTTTCTTATCTTATTTTACAAACAAATGATTCAGAAGTACTTTCATTGCTAAAAAAAATATAACATATAAAGAAATCTAGAAACACGAAGGAGAAAATTGGATAACCCTTCAAGTATTTTGAAAATATAGCAGCTATGGGTAAATTTTATTATTTTGTTCATTTATAATATGTATTTGTCGCGTGTAAATAATGCAAACACTATTTTAGTATGCATAGTTATTTATTACATGATATTTATATGTTTTGAATAATTTAAACCATTGGAATTTCACGTTACCCTCATCTTTATATTTTCCTCGTAATATTTGCTTATAAGTTATACAAAAAATATGAGGAGAGAAGGTAATGTTCAACACGAAACACGCCCCAAAATATTTGATCTGAGTTTCTTCGACACCTGTATTGACTCCACCTTGAAGACGTGAGTATATAAATCCAGCTAAATCTCTTAGCTTGCATGTTGATATTTGTAACACTACTGCCTAATTCCACAGCTTATGACTTGTCTATAACTTCAACTGCATGCAGCAGTAGCCGCCTACTTCGCTAGAGTTAAGGAAAATAATTCGTACATTGATAAAAGAAAGAAGCACTAAATTCAACTATTGCACATCTCATACAACAATAATTTCTAAAAAAAAAAAAAAATCTTACCACTGTAAAGTGAGCTTATTTCCAAGTGTAACTCAATAAATTACTTACCGAAAAGTGCATATAAACTCTTGGTTGTTTTAGAAGACAATGCTGCTTTGCAAGGTAACAAGCTCAATGTTAATGACATTTAAAGTGTGAATATTTTATGAGTATTTTGTGCTGTCTATGCTGTCAGTATTTTGGCATTACATATTCATTTCAGCATTAAATGCTTTTTATGTTAAGAGTTTACAAATATTTCTTAACAGTTTACATATTTACGCATTTACAAATATAAAGCGCTGTATACAATTTGCTTTTTGTGTATTTTATTTATAAATTAAAATTGTGACTTAAATACGCATTTCAGTACTCTGCCTAAAGCTTTGTGCAAATTAAAAATTAATTAAATTAATTTTGTACAGTTAATTTCGTATGCTGTTAACATGGTGATTACGTAATTTTTGTAAGGTATTTTTTGTGAAAGAACTTGACTGAGTGCTTAAAAAATTTTTATTTTAAATCTGTTAAGTCTTGCAAATTACAAATATCACTGTACATGACACACAATGGTACGAATTTAAAGTTAACCGATTTGGGTCGCTGAAAACAATTTTAAAGTTCAACGTACCAATTTTGTTGTTACGAATTACATATTTGTTTGAACAAAAAGCAGCAGTGATAACAAAGATTTCGTGAAATATCTGACGTCCAGTTCAGTGGAGACTTGGTTTAGCACAACTAAAAAATCATCAAGTGCATTAAAAAAAGTTTCGTGACAACCTTACATTCTTGTTACAGGTTTCGGCACACATACTAAACCATTTAGCTTATAAAATGCGCCACAATAATTTGATTTTATAAACAGAGATAGATACCGAATATATATACCTCTACAAACCGACAAGCCATGCGCAGATAGTTGACCATCTTAACTATTCAAAGAATTTCTAACGAAGGCTGTAAGGAAATGTGTAGTTTTATGTTGCATAATTGTTTTCGTTTTTATGTTTCTTTAGAATTAAAAGTGGTGATAAACTAGACGCATACACCCACTACTGAAACACAATTTGCATTCTGTTACTGTTGCCGCTGAAAATTCCATATGGGAAAATCAGCATCCAATGTCTTGAAGACGCGATACTTTAAAATTCATCACAACTGCTGTGGCGTAATGTACAGTGATGAAGACAGTTTCAGTATTTGTTTAGCAGTCAAGTTACGATTCATCTATGACGTCAGTTCACAGTTACGTAATATAATCAGAAGCTTTGCTTTGGTTTTTGTAAACAAAAATATGATTTTGGTTTGTAGGGGAGGTCACTAATTTTGTATTTTGTATATATTTTCAATGTGGCCTACAATACACATAGTAATAATATTTTTTAAACATGAAACTTTTGTTTCTTTTTATAATGTCTGTTAATAGTTTTGGTACTGTACTAAAATATCTAGCTACATTTCCTTAAACTCATTTTGACTATATTTTTAAAACCTTCAAAAAATTTACTATATTTTTGTGTAAAAAATTAACCAAATCATATCGAAGTTTTAATGGAAATAGCTAAGTACAACATATTTATACTTACGATGATAATATTTTGTAATATATAAGCAGTTTTTTGGCAATATTTAAGGTTCATAATCACATGCAATTTTATACCTTTATTAAAATTTGATAAAAAATTTCACAGTAATTTATAGAACATTTCTAGAAACAACACGAGTGTTATGTGTTTTACTAAGCCAATGTGGTTTGTCACACTTACTTGTTACCAACAGAATTGTGTGTCTTGTTTGTCTTTACAGAGAAGACGCATCGAGGAGGCACGTATGGTGATATTCTCTATGACGGCGAAAGCAGTCACAAGATAAATAGTTAATCTCGTGGAGAATTATATTTTATTATTATTATTTCGTTTGGTCTTCCACATCAGTGTTCCATGCTTTCCATGAACACTTTGCTAGTGTTGCCACATTTGTATAACATAATAAAACCTTTTAATGTCTTATAACAACTTCTCTTAACATACATTAGAATCAAATAAATTTACATTGACAAATTTGAACTTATTCTTCATAAAACATTTCTGCTATTTAATTGGTTCTTGAACAACTCAAACCAGTGTCGAATTGCTGTATTTGTGTATATCACTTACTTTCTGGACTTCAAAATTACTTAAAACACGAACATCGAAAATATAATTCTCTACGCTGTCAGATTTTCTCTTCGCTTACATTATGGAAATCACAGGTAATGACTTTCAATCTCTTATCTAAAGAGTTGCGAGAATCTAATTATGTATGGATTATATCTCGAATGTCATTTAATCAACACTGCACTTTAATGGGTTCTATGATTCAATATCAGTAAATCTTCCGTTCGTAAGGACTATATTTATGTGCTTTATCAGCACATAGTTTTATGATTAGCTCTATGACCTTCGAAACACGCAATAGTTTAGTTATGGAGTTGATGAAAGAGTAATTTAGTTTCTTATGTTCAGCGAAAATAGTGAAACTGTTTAAGAGCGTATTCATATATGTAATTGCTGTAATTCGACATGTTTTTAATTAGTAGGCCGAAAATTTTACTGTATAAAAATGTGTAAATAGTTTGCTACTTTTAATTTTGGGAAACAGATATTATAAGACTTTGATATACATATAATAATTATAGTTGACAGCTGCAATCAAAATTTTAGAAGGCTGTTTATGTAATAAGGTGGTAGCTTCCACTAAATATGTACTTTCAGTAAGTACTGAAGCCAAATGCGTTCTCACTCCACAGTAGGAAATTTCGTGATAGCAGTTATCGACATGCAAGTGCCACTTCAGCACTCGGTTCACACTGATTCTCTAGGCTTAGCCCAAATATAAGCAGAGCTCAGTAACTTACGCAAAGTAAATGCCTAACTTATCAATATATTTTATGTGGCGGTAGATGTGCGACACAAAATACAGTTTTATCAGTATTTCATATAATCTCTTACAACTGAACTGCAGACGATATCACGTACGAGCTAGCGTTCTGTTGCTAATTCAGTCACATATGAAGAAAAGTTTGTAGCTCACATGTGCCGCTCTGGTTTGCTTGAGATATTTAGACATATGTAACATTGCTTTTATTAGTTCTCTCTCTCTCTTTCTCTCTCTCTCTCTCTCTTGACATGAGTTCGATGCGCTCAAACGTTTTTGGAATAGTTCTTCTAATTACCCCTTTGTCTTACAGTGTTTTTATTATTATTTAATAGTATTTCAGCACAATACAAGTTTTTGTACATACATTAATAATCTTATAATTTGTAGATTTTTTATATTATTTCAAATTCCATGTTCTGATTTCCTAAAATTGATGAAAGCAAATTAAATTATTACAAAATCGAACGCTCTACATGTGTCGCGAGTAGGCCATATAAGACAGCTTATTCACCTAAATATTCTCTGCCAATAGATTATGAACCATTTCACACTGTAACAAAACTTTGCTGAACATTGTTACTGTATTCAATATATTATGAGCTAGGCATAAAATAAGAATATAGAGGTCACTGTTAATGTGAATTACATTACTTCTCTTATTGAGTGTTAATTAACGAGTGTTCGATTAATGGAATAAATCACACTGAATTACAGATGATAACGATCGGCAATTTTACACGTTTCTTTCCAGTGAATCAGTTTTGTCAGCTTTAAGACAGCAATTTATTGTATACGCCTATATCGTTGAATTAAATTAGCACCGAATGCGTAAATGTATGTGTTTTCATATTTATAATTTAAGGGAAGTTTACGTACTTGCTGTTTTGAAGGTCATTGATGTCACCATATTACTTATTTCCTTTTTAATTTTTTAAAGCTTTATTTTAAGCCAGTAGCACGTCTTGAGATCCCTGCAAATATTTTAAATATTCATCAAGTGTTCTTTAGTGTCGGTCAGTGTATGGAGGTGTTAACTTTGTCATAACACCTAGCTCATTAAAATAAATCTTAATGCCTGTCGACCTCTGTATATTTATTTGGTGACATACAAGCAAGCATTCTGTTTGCTCACACAAGTATTTCTCTAAGCTCTGCTGACCAGCTACGCCCTGTTTCATATTACTTCAGAAAAATTTGATTGTTCTGGAGATACCTCGCTTTTGTGCATTGAAAAAGTTTAGTGAACTCTAAGTTGTCATGTTTGGTTCTAAAATGGACTTGCGATGTACGGACATTTTATTTTACCGTACATTGTATCTGGCATTACATAATGTTAATAGTGATTGCCCAAATAACTGTCAAAATTTACTAAAAGTTATACGAAACACAGTGTGTTCTGGCCAGCCAAGCAGACGTAAAGCTCAAGATGCGCCGGTAGCCTAGACGCCAGGGGTTGAGGCGGCTGCCGAACGTGACTGACGAGCGGGTGGTATCGTTGTGTTCGCAGGCGAAGAAGGCGAAGCAGGCTGAGATCGACCGCAAGCGTGCTGAGGTGCGCAAGCGGCTCGAGGAGGCCTCCAAGGCCAAGAAGGCCAAGAAGGGTTTCATGACTCCGGAGAGGAAGAAGAAGCTCAGGGTGAGTACTTCAGTACCGCACTTCCTGTATACAGAGTGTCCGTGACTTCAGAGTAGTGAATACTGGCCTCGTGTGTTTTCTTATAGATGGTACGGGATAAACTGAGCAATTTTGAAGCCCATGTTAATTTTACCAGAGTTCATATATGGTTTCCTGCTCCTTTTTAAAACAAACAACGCAGCTAAGTAACAATCAAAGTGTATAGATGCAAGGTCACAATAAATAAAAGGTTTAATAATTATTCTAGACTAGGTGCTCGTCATAAATGATCGCTATAGGCTATCGAGAACCACCATTCGCTGTCCAGTAGTCATAACGTAGCGTGGAGTGTTCCAAGACATGTGGCGCTAAGCAATGCCTATACACAACACTGATTTGTCAACAAATAGGTAGGAGTGGGTCTAGGAGGTACTGGGGGGAGGAAGCGGGCGCCTGGTTAGAAGGGGCGCTGGTGGTGCCGAAAAAAAAGTTCCATCATCCACCAACTTTGACCAGTTTTGTATTTTTGTATTATTATTAACCGTAATGATTTAAATACAGTATTTATAATTAGAATGCTCACTTACAAAACTGCTAATATTAGCTAGTAAGTACATGTTTTATATACTGGATTTAGTTGCTTGGACATGCTCCATTGCGAAATAACTAACTATCAACAGAAAACTAAAAATAAGTTAAAAACATAAATAAGCAGAGTATGGTTTAGTCCACAGGATACATACACGACATAAAATTCCAAAAACGTAATCGGGTCAAATAAAACAAGGATCAAACAGAAAATAAATGAAGTAACAAAAATAAAAAAGAAACCTAAGATAACCAATGACACAACGATAAGAGAAAACAAAAATACAGTGGATGTCACACACGAACAGAAATACAACAAACGACACAACGATGAGACGAAACAAAACGCAGTAGTTTTCCAGACAGTCAATACAAGTTTTATGTATTTCTACTAAAAGTTTGCACTGTTATTTACTCGAGAGCAAAACGACGTATGCAAGACACGTTCATTACTATTGGGTTGATTGAACTGATGGGAAACCTAGGTCCGTCCCTGCAAGTATGTGCACGTACTCTCTTCTGCCAATAGCGAGGCGAGGAATGGATTCTCCAGTAACATAGCTCGGTCTTCATATCACATCTTCATTGGGTACATCAGGTAGCCACATTGATTCCGCTGGCCCGAAGAGAATATTTGGAGCTATTATTGTACGCCTTGGAACACGTTCGTGGAACGTCACAGGAATCAATGATTGAAATTGACATGAATAATATAATTAACTAGTTTTCCCGACACGTGTTTCAATTAAAATAAATTTTTAGGCACCCCGATCTGCATCTCTACCGTGTTTTGCCCCCTCCTCCTTTTTCCACAAAATCAAACGTTCTTTGCAATAACATTTGCGGGTGCACACAGTACAACTCACCAAAGTTTAATTGCGTTCTAATGCATGGAATAGGAACACATACAAGACGAGCAAACAAATAAACATTGTCTAGTAGATCATAGTGTGTTAGCTCGCTTGTCTTCCAGCGTGTCTCAGAAATTTGAAAACATATAATACCAATTTATCGCTACCTCGCTCTGCTGTTAGTAGTCCATGTTGTGTTGGAACACGCTAGGAGAGGGCGTGACACACATAAACACTTAAGAGCACCGCCTAACTGGAGATTCTTGGCGCGTTGGAGGCTCAGTAGCGAATGAGTGATAAAGACGACACTTACGCACACACCTAGTGTTCCCCTGTTCTTACGTGCAAGACCAACGTCGTCTCTAGAAGACAGCGGCCTTCGATATGGCAACTCTCATAATAACGGCCGTTTTAATAGCAGTTTATGCTCTCCTATGATAGTGACTTTCTCTGGTCCGCAGTTACGTAGGGCAGTCAAGTGAATCAAGGCACGTTGTTGCCGTTGAAGATTTCAACGCGCTGTTAGAATGACCCTTCACGGCAGCATTGCAGAAGTGAAGGTCGCGGTCATCTACTAGAGACGGATGTGGCAAGACGCTCATCTGGCTCGCAGTTGATTCGAGCTACCGCTGAAACTATGTCACCATTTCAGTTTACTGTTGGAAAATTTGCACAAATTTGCACAAATCTTCTTTACAGGGTTCTTGAATGGCTTCATGACAATCTAGGATCAAGATTTTAAAGCCGATTTCTAGCTACGTTTGAGGGCTCGCGGAAACACTGATTCAAGTAAGCGTATTGTTTTGAAAGTACTCAACAAACATTTCTGTAAATGTATTTTTCTTTCTCACAAAAAGTTGCATTGGAAATATGTTTGGTAATTTAACAAAATAATGAATATTCCTAAACCAAACATAACTCAAAACACTATAGCCATAAAATAATCATGCTAATGAATTTCTTGTACAATGCTCGCACATTAATGTAAGGTAACTTTTAAACCATCAGTTCCTTTAAGTTGCATATTATGTAATGAAGGCAGATATTTCGCAATAAAGAATGGGTAGTAATTATAATTTACAAATCGTTTTACTCCAATGGTCAGGGCCTGAAATATTGAGAAATACTAGGAAGAGTAGTTGCAATTTCAAAAAACTCGCTTTCGCCTATCTCACAACAGAACTATTGCAAATATTGATAGTCATTTAGTTATTATTTGAAATGATATGCTGATGTATTTTCAACTATAAGATTATTAACTTGAATAACAATTTACTTATTATTAGAAACCTACATTCTCAGCATGTAATTAATTTTAAAAAAATTAAAATGTTTTAACAGCTTCACTGCAGATCAAAGAAACACATTTAGTAAGAATTGTTATTTTTTGAGAAGTTCTCCTTTACGTTTAGATATTTGAAGGAAACAGTAATTTATTGATTGCGTTTTGGATCAATATTGTTTGAGTTCAACAAGTAAAAGGTCAGAGTAGTCTTTATTTTTAGGGTTAGAGGCACTCCGGCAAGTCAGTTCCAAAGTTTCGGCAAATATTGTAAATAGAACTGATAGAGAAGATATTTAGTTACCGGCACAGCAGAGACACAGAAGAAAAATAAACGTATGCTTAAATTATTAATCAGTTATGTCAACCAGTAATATGTTGCCCGCTGGAAAGCAAGCAGATTAGCTTCTGTAGATTGTCAAGTGAATGAAACACTCTGGGAGACAAGTGTCACGAGCTGTAGAATACACGACAAATCAGCAGAAACCACATTATTTCATCTTTGAAATTATATTGTGGTACCAACTGATAATTCAGTATTTAACACAAATTCGCATATATTAACTGGAGCGTTATTTAGTTTTTTTTTGTATCTAACAAGTTTCGTTACGTACTATTTAGCTACCGTAAACTGTAGATTCTTAGCCTTGCACAACTCGAAATTATGTTTTTTGTCAGATAGTTAATAAATACTAATTTTACCTGGATATGAAAGTTTTGAAACTTTCTTTCATTTTTAAGTTTTATGTTGTATGTTCTTCAAATAACACACTGTCCTGAAAGAAACATTAGGAGAGAAAGATGTTACTCCTAAGAAATAATCCTAAAGTTTACCTTTTCCGCGAAGGAAGATTTTTTCAGACAAACTATGCAGCTCTGTTGTTTACATTGCTGTAAAGAAGCGTCTCTACTGTGCAACTGAAATGATAAGCTCATATCGCTGTTCCTAGCAAGTGTGCTTTTAATATCTGACAGTAAATTATACAGGTTAAATATCGTACGTAATATTTAGGCGTGAGTATGTAGATACACTGGAAAATGCTTTGTGGCCACCACAATATATTTTGTCATTACGTACATCACCAAATTTATTTTTGTCACCACCAAAACGTTTTAGCTGCCCACAATAAAATTTTGCAGTGACTATAAAAACTATTATCAACCCCAAAAAAAGATTTTGGTGAGGTCCAAATTGACCAAATATTTTGTGATGACACAAAAGCATTTTATTCTGTGTAATACTAAATTTCATTGATTAGGTGGCAGGCTCATTATTGAGTTCTGGGAATGTACGCAGATGTTAGCCAGCAGTTGTACTGAGAGAATCACGTTATATGTAGGAGTGTCACACCGCCCTCATGCTTGTTCTTGTTCGCCCCGCAGTTACTGCTGAGGAAGAAGGCCGCAGAGGAACTGAAGAAGGAACAGGAGAGGAAAGCAGCTGAGAGGAGAAGAATCATCGAGGAGAGGTGCGGCAAGCCCAAGAACATCGAGGACGCCAACGAAGGTGAGGTGACAGCTGTGCGACCGGGCCGGGCGCTAGGAAGGCCGCCTGTAAGGGCGACCACGTCATTATATCTCCCCTTGCTATCACCCTCACACAGCTACCAGCGTTCCGCCAATATGCGTACGTCGTCAACAACAACTAGTGTGCAACTAAAGGCGGAATTTAAGCTAATCCTAAGGAACCTAATTTTTCGAGAAAAGAACTGTACGCCAGTTTGTTTCTATGCCTTACGTGCACATCTGCAGCTCTTCTTAATGGTTATTGGCAGAGTGTATTTGTATAGAGACGTCTCTGATCTGTCTGTGCCAATCATAAGAAGATAACAGCGACCCCACAAGTCTCTGATTTGCAGGTGGATCCCAAGACTGTCGTAGTAATAGATATCCAATCACTGACCATGAAGAAGAGCTTCAAAAAATGTGCGACACTGAAACAAGTTGGTTTAAAAATCTTTTCGCGGAAATTCATGCCTTTAAGGGTGCCGCCTACCCGCGCGTAAGAGGCGGCTCAAAAGCGATGCAGCAGTAAAGTCGACCTTGAAGAGCGCATCAAATGCCGCGTCGCCTCAACGACCCAAGCGCTGGACTAGCGTGCAAGGTTCCCGCCGAACGGTTTTTACTATGGGTTACTAAGCGGTGACCATATGATTTTATTGGTGGAAAGTCTGCAACTAAGTTGACTGCAGGTGGCAATCTGAGTTTCACATACATCCGGTTAGTACATTTTGAAGTACGGCAGTCCGAAAAGGTCATTTGTAGCTATGTTGGAGGGCTTAGAAACAGTGTTTTTAATGAGCGTGGCGTCGTAACAATGAGGTTCCTACCTTGTGTGAAGTTTCTTTTCGTACGTTGGCACAATGGGCACACTCGGAATATTTTCGAAGAAAAAACCTGGTTACGAACGCACTGCAACGTAATTGAAGCGTCGGGTATGCGGTCGCCTTAAAAATAACTCACTACGAAATCTGTTGGTTATAAACTAATTCCTTGTACAGAAAGGAAAGTTTGATATCGCGGTGTTGTGCTGAACAGACAGCAGCTAAGATGAGGTGTTGTACTGCGTAATCGATCTATCGCAGGACAAGGATATCATTGTTTCTTAGTCACAGGAGTTGAAGTGTGAGGGTTGGGGGGAGGATGTTCGTAGAAAACAATAACAGACACATTCTATCCTTGAGAATTGTAGACAGTCGTAATATTCACACTAGCTCTACCTGGATGATTGAGGGTTAAGACACAACGACGTGAAATTCAAATTTACCTCGGTCGCAACATTTGTAAGTCGAGTACAGTTTACATAATTTCCAAAAGATATCAAATTGATAAGTGTA
Organism: Medauroidea extradentata; assembly: GCA_003012365.1. Lineage (NCBI taxonomy): Eukaryota > Metazoa > Arthropoda > Insecta > Phasmatodea > Phasmatidae > Medauroidea > Medauroidea extradentata. Next base: position 120,940 of record PNEQ01109197.1, read on the forward strand.
GAACATAAAGTTAACTGCGATGAAGAACATATTTTATATATTCGAAGACTTATAATTAGGGCCGGGTAGTTTTCGCGAAAAGATTTTTGCCCCACTTTGTTTCAGTGTCTTACATGTACACCTGCATGGCTATTGGCAGAGTGTTTTAGTGCAGAGTTGTTATTCATTAGACTGTGCCAATGAGTACATGGATAACTTTGACACAACACGTCTGTGATTTGCGGTATTAACCTTCAGACGTTGTATGTTAAGGCATCCAATCACTGACCACAAAACAGAGATGCAGGTGCGCACGTGAGGCTCTGAAAGCAAGTGTTGCAAAAATGTTTCGCGAAAACTACCGGGCCCTACTTATAATCACTGAATTAACGTAATTAAGAAATATTGCCATCACTTATAACAGCATGGATCGCTGGTATTATAAACTGTAGGTAAGAAACTTCTCAGTGTAGGTATTTGTTCTGTACTGTATGTTGTTGTACTTTACCAACGTATCAAGGAAGATGTATTTACACACACACCTCGTTCATCTACAGACGCATGTCGTTGACAGGGCAGACCAAACTGTAGTCTCGGGGAGAGATTTTATTGAGCGGTAATCAGCTAGGTCTTGAGAGTTACTGTAAGTTAAGGGTTTGTTACCGAGTTTTTTCAGACTGGTGCCAATAACTCAAATATTTTTTAACCAAAAATTTTCAAAAAATTTGAGTCAATGTGCAATCACACGATGCGCAAAACTGTGGACGCGTTTTTTTAAAATAAAGTACCATTCGCCAGCAAAAAAAAAAAAAAAAAAAAATATTTCCTTCATTTGCGGGTAAAACCCCGAGACGCTGAGAATTTAAAACAGCCAATCGCTGACCACGAAGCAGAGCTGCATATGTGCACATGAGGCATTGAAACAAATTGTTGCATCATTCTTTTCACCAAAAAATCGTGGGCTCTACATATAAGTGTCAAAACTGTGCAGCGAAATTTTGATATGAGTATTAGGTAGCAATAAAAAAATATTTTCGAAATCACTGCAAAACTCCGTAACAAGGCCTTAAGCTGAGGATATCATGAAACAGCAGAGACGAGATGAAAGCACCCGATAATTCACGCCAGATAACGGTAGCGTCCAATACAGAAATATTTGCGCGTTACCGTAATCCATGGTTACGTTGTCCATTTTCGAAGTTACTTTGACCACTGAAAATGTTAGTTTCGGGATCTTGTGGTAAATAAATAGATAATTGGAACCTAGTATTTGAAATAATTTCTTTTGAACATATGTTTTACCTTCAAAACTTTCTTTGCAAAACGGCATAAAGACCAAAATTTTGGGTTGGGCAAAGTTACCTCACAAGACCTCCCGTATGATTGGCCCTCTATTACTTTTAAGAGACACTGCTGAAAACAATGGAGATTCAAGACAGTACATTTCCTGCAATAGGTACTCGAGAAGACGAATAATCACTTCTCATTTGGTATGTGTACTGCACGTGAAAGAGATTTATCAAATATTTCAACATAGAATGTTAGTTTACCCTGGTAGATGTTGCAAGAACTTTTCGTGTAAGCTATATCACATTCACATATTGTGACATTGTAGCTGTACGTGAGAATATTGCTAACTTCTCTGACACTTACGTGCACTCCTGTTGGCTACACGTACAACTGTAAACTTGTAAACTAACAAAGTTGATATCTGAATTATTTTTCGAAGAATTTGCAACGTACTCATATTGTTTGAACGCTGGTAGCGAGTCAGGCGTGTGATTTAGTTTCTGTGTTGATATACCAAGTTACGTAGCTGTTCTGGAAATTGTCTGCATATGTCCACTATTACAATAGACTCGTGTAAATGTCTAAAATCTTTCTGGCACATAGTAGTTGGAAGCAGTCTGATGTACCAAATTTACTGTTTAAATTATGTAGTGCAGTTATTAATAACAAACATATATTATTTTTCCAGGTGTAAGAAATACCTTTTTAAAACCGTTTTGAAGCTAAATTTTCAATACTTGTTTATTTCTGTAACCTAATGATGCACGTTTCATAACACACTATTTGTGCTACTGTGAATTTCATGAAAATATTTATGATCGTTTTAATTCCTTAATTTTTAAAAAAATATCACATAATTAACTTTATTTTATTTTTAAATAAGGTTGTCATGTTAAGCTTTTTGTTGATAAAACAAGGAATAATTTATCAGAAATAATATTTTCAAGTTAAACAGTGTAACTTAAACAACAGTGCAAGTTAAACTGCAAAAATATCAATATTATGAACTTTTTTTTTCCTGAGAGACTTATGCCATATAAAAACTCACAAAACATTACTTTTTCAATGTAACCTAAAAATGCTCTGTCAAACTAAAACAAAAATTTTAAGTCAAATACATCTTTCAACACGCTTGGCTTTCATGATCTTTGCTCATTTGAGTGTGTTTGTAAATGATTTAATATAGAATATAACTTAAGGCTGCAAATGTTTCATTGCAGAAATTGTAATACAAAGTTAAAATTTATAGTCTTGGTTTAAATCTACTTGAATAACGTGCATAAAGAGTGTTTCCAACTGTGCAAAAATCATTCATAACAAAATAAATACGGAAAAGTCATCTAAATATATTTCAATTATAAATTATTATCTTTATTAGTTTATTATGGTACTTTTTATTTACTTAATTTTCCAGTCAGCTAAACTTTTATTAAGTCGCATTATTACTTTAATCCTTCCTTTGTATTCGAACTCGTACCTGTGTAATGGTTGAAATATTTTTATGTCAAATTTTTCAGGGAAATTTCGCATATTTTTCGAAAAGTTGTGGCTGAAGGTTTGTTTAATTTTGTTATATTAAAATCAATAATAATATGCAACATAGCAATTTGTTCATATTCACTTTAATATCAATGGTATAAATGTATTAATTTAAATTTAATAATACAGTTGTAGCATCAGTGAAGTAATTGTACATATTCAGTGCTAAATTGTAAATGTAAGTGACTTAATTAGAATACACAATATTTAAAAGTATTCTAGTTCAACCCAAAACAACAGAATAATTAAATTGTATTTACTTTAAATATATTAAAACGTTTTAATGAAAATAAGTATCTTTGTAACTTAACGTTTAGTTTTGGCGCCTTTCACTTAAGTAATTTGACATTTTAAATTAATGCTAAACAATAACAGAATCAGTTTTAACTTTTATGATGAGTGTTTCAGCTATGTAAATGAAACTTTTATCTGCCCTTTTTAACTGACAGAAACTGTAAAACGTGTGATCAAGGACTATTATGCCAGAATCAACGACTTGGAAGATGCCAAGTTTGATTTGGAGTACGCCGTCAAAAAGAAAGACTTTGAGGTAGAGATTAAAATACATTTGTATCGGAATGAGTGTTGACATAAAATTTATACTAGACAGTGAAAATTAAAACCACAAAAACACAATAAAATGACAACAACTTTGTTTGAAGACTTCAAAATAATTCACTTGATATCCTAGACAAACATTTTGCAGCATCAAACCCTCGTAATTTTACATTCAGAAACACATAATTTGCTGTCTAGTATAAAGTAAGTTTGACCCAAATCATGTCTCACTCAGACAAAATGCATTTTTGGTAGAAACTGAACTTCAGTTTTTGACTTGTGTTTTTAACAGCCTTTTCTTTCTCTTTTTTCCTATTTTTTGGGCGCACTCTTTCTTTTTTTTCTCCTTTGGTTGGTTGAAATAAAACTGACTTCTCTTGCACTTTTTTAACCGCACCATCTTTTTTTTAATAACTGCACAAGGACGAGGGCAAAGAGAGTGAAGTTGTAGTCGAGTGATGCGAAGCAAGGAATGTTGGCATGTCAATGTGTTGAAGGAACTTTTTTTTAGTCCCAAGTACAAAACGTTCCGTGTACTGCCGCTTCATTTGTTGCCCGGTAGAAGTCCCAGTTTGCCCTAGCAACACCGCCTGGTTTTTTCTACCCAGTTTTCTCCCCGAGTAAACCTAGTTGTTAGACCCTTGAGTACAGTAGAGGTGTAGGAATGTCGTAGGGCTGTAGGTGTTTTTGTGGGCGAACTGCACCTGAGACTGCATCTTGCCTGTATTCTTGTATATGTCTCTCTTCCCGCCAGCAAATCTCAAGTCCGTCATCAACGTGTACCACAAGCGCATCTGCACTCTCGAGGAGGAAAAATACGACCGAGAGGTCGAGGTCGCATGGAAGGACTTGGAGGTGTGTGCGTGCGTGTGCGTGCATGTATGTGTGTATATATGCGTGTGGCTCACATTCGCTGTCAGTCCCCGATGTTGGGCGAACTTTGCCGAGGTAGAGGACCGGGGCTGGTCGCAGTTATTGTTCTTACTATACAGCGCATTAGCCGTTAAACTGTGGCTAGCATGTGGTGATACACATTCGTTCTAAACAATTCAGTCGAGTTAACCATAAACATCCGTTTACATCACAAAGCGAAATATATTTATTCATTTCACTAAACTTATCAGTGAAGCATTACAAAAGAAAGCTTTACTCTTGATTCCGAGGGAGAGTGAATGTACGTGCTCGTTCACTTTAGGTTCAAGTCCGTACCTGATAATTTAGAGAAAATTAAAAACTATGCTCTCTACTTCCAGTAAAAATATAAACAAATTATGAAAAAATGTCATATGTACATCAAATTTTACTAGTCGCTATTCTGAAGAACATTTCATGGATTTCAGGAACAAAAGTATTCACACAAAGTGGTCATTTCTTGCGGGGGGAAAAATCTCCAGAATTTTCTTAAGAGAATCAAGTTATTGTGCCTGTCTAGAGTTAACATAGTGTTCTCCTTCAAAAAATACGATTTCACAGACTGTTGCTATTTTCTTACGGATGTATCAAACTGGCACAAAACATTAAAACACGTGCTCTTCGAAACAATATTTTACCGTTTGAAGACATAAGGAGTCACATTTTAATATATTTGTAGGTGAAGTGCAGAGCATTGTCTCACTGAAAAATGTATGATAGCAGCTAATTTCACTTACAAACTATCAGTCATTTCAATGGATCAAATATATTATAGAGATGTTGAAGCAAATTTATTTTTACACGCAGTATGCCATTCGAAATATATAAGAATACATTTTTTATGTGAAAAATTATTAGGATCATTAAGTTTAATGCTTGCTTAGAAAATAAGTGAATATATATGTTTCCTTTAAACACAATCTAAAGAGGTAATTGTGTTACATTGGTAACTGCTTCTGGGGAGCAGAAGGAAGAGTTCTTTCAATGACAAGCCTGGAACGGATAATATATTTTGAACCAGTTTTAGATTAACATAAATAACTACTTATAACATAACTATCTGGCGAAACAGGAAACCGGATTTGACGATTGGTTACGTAACAACTCTGTTAATATTCATTAATTTGCACCAACACATGAGGTAGAAGTTATGGTTTACGTAACTATCCTCTGTATAATTTTCGATCAAGGTATCTTCAGACATTTTAATCAAAATTGTGTTACGAAAACTTAAATTATTTATGGAATATTTTACGAAAACATTTGAAGGAATGCTTGGCACGATTTTGTTCACAAGATAATACAATTTTTCTTGGCAAGTGGTTTACAAGTTCTGTGATGAAATACAATTTTTATTTACGAAGTCTGTAAACTGTAGTTTGTAAAAGATAGCAATCTTCAAAACGAACATTGTACAAGCTTCCGTTTGTAAATGTGCGGAATAAAGAATGTAATAGTGAATAAACGTCAGTTTGTAAAGGACCCACGTTTATTTTACTGTATATTTGTAAAAGACCTGAACAGTGGCACAGAATAATTACCCTATGCAGAGCCGAAACTATAAGACATGTATCGAACTTCTGCCACACAGGCAGCAATATGGTAGAATGACGTAAAGTCAGTTGCTAATCAGCACCCACAGATGAACACGTCTCCACCAATAGGAAACAGTCTACAGAACGCAGTAGCCAGTCAGACTATTAGGATGGTTACGATTGTTCCTAACACTATGATGTTGATTGATCATTGGTGGAGAAATTTTAGTTGATGTAAATCTTGTTTTTTAAAGCACACACTAATGGTGAGGGACTTATTTGTACTAAACTTCTTATATTTTTAACTATTTATGTATATTCGACCTTTTGTTATTGCTATAAGATTTATATATGTAAATGAGAGCAGAGAAATTATTTTTGAGAGTTCATATCGACGAGAGAGATTGTAGCCTCGATGTTGGATTAAGATTATAGTTAGGTGTAGGTGCTTAATATTTAGGCTTGTTCGACCTTTAAAATCTTACATGATCTCTAATTGGATGAATAAAAACACTGAAAGAATATTTTCGCAGTTAAGTCACTACAGGAACACCTGCGATGTTAATACATTTTATAGAATGTATTGAAACGATTGGTAGTATTATTCCCCCAAGAATGTTAGCAGTATGATAAATTGCTAATACGCGAAAGGAACCGCAACAACATTTCACTTCTGTATAACTGTTTGATCTGTGTTAGCAAGAAGAAGACCTGGAGCAGTTGTGCGACGCACGCTCCCCTGACATGGGACTGACAGCTGAGCCTGTACATAGCCGCAGTATGAGTGGGTGGATGTTGCTGGTGTGCGTTGTTGCAATGTCGTCTTATGTGGTAGTTCGCAACCTTCTATGTGGCAACTCTGCAAGCAAACGTCATTTTAATACACTGAGGGAAAAGTTTTGTTGTTGTAACCATAGCTCTCTTATACTCCTATACAATCTCAACTATGCAAGATACAACATTTCATGAACTATGAACAACATATTATGTTTAGGTGGAGCATCAACCGCCGTCTGGTTTATTTAATTTATGCTGTAACTTTGATTTCGATTAATTTCTGTATATTTGACTATGAAAGTAGTGGAATATGATGTAGTGGGCCGTTTACACATAAAGTTAAAGATTACTTGATCTAATTTGCAAGGTTGTAGAAAGAGCTTTTTTTAAATTAAATTTCTCCAATCCTACAAACCAAAAGAATGAACAATTTCTATCAAAGTCAGTTTCCACCGTGTTATGTTATAAGCCTTGCCATGGGCAAACGTACAAAAATAGGAAATTTGAAGTCACAAGAAACGTTTCAAACATCAAATATGACCGCTGATGTCCCAACAAAAAATAATACACTGGTTTCTTCTGTAGGAGAAACAAAATCTTCCGATGTAGGGACAGTCCAAATTTTTTTGTAGCCTGATTTGACATGAGTAAATTATCCTGAAACAATCTACAAGATTACTTTCTCTCTCTAAGTGTAGCACAAGACAGTCTGTTGCGGCAGTGGTTTTCTCTGGTTCGCCTGGCTGTCCTTCACAAACAGACGTTACCAAGGGTTAGAAAAACATAGAGATAGAGCATAACGTATGGTTATGAGGCAAGAGGTGTGAGACTTTAAGACGGAGAAGACCATCCGTCACATTGAAACGAGGAAAATGTAGTTGGTTACCATTGCAGCGTGTAAATGGTTGTGGTTTGTCCAGCCATAACCTCATTCCTCAATACACCTTCAGAAACAGCTGATTACACCGCGCCATATTGTTACCTGAATAAACAAAGTCTGCTTGACCTCAGTATAGACCACGGCCGTAGAAGAACAGGTCTGGACACTCGCCTGGAAACTTGCCCCCCTTGTTGTTTGACTGCAGTTTACCAAGTTACCGATAATGCTATACGTTTTTGGCGCTGTAAACCGGGCGGTCGAGCTCAAACTCCGCCCACTTCCCTCCCACTAAGATAAACAATTTATCAAAACGTATTGTTTTATCAATTTATGAAATACTTCATTCGCTCACAAATTTAAATCATTACTCCGGAAATCTTTATTTACTTTATAATGTTAATAATGGAAAAAAGTGGACGGAGTTTGAGTCCGATCGCCCGGATTACGGCGCAAAAAAGTACAATATTCTCGGTAACTTGACGAACTACAGCCAAACAACAAGGGGGTCAAGCAAAATATATTGGTGGATAGGCGGGTGTCCCGACCTGTTCTTCTACGACCGTGGTATAGACTGCTAATATTCCATTCGCACTTTTCTCTCATCTCTGGACGTTACAGAGGAAGCCATATACGCGGCAGGGGGCTGATATATATCTGGCAACGTGGTCCTGGTCTCCAGGGTTGTCACATCGAAGACTGTGGCTTCCACTGAGACGACTATGGTTGTGTGCGATGAGAGGTTGCTAGTTACTTGTTGCACTGGTTCTGCCTGCAGTGTTTGCGTGCTTGCTCACGACAGCGCCGTCCAGGCTATCCGCTACCCAAACATTCATTCATGTTTTTTTAATCCTGGCATTTCGTTGACGTTGTTAAAGCAAAATTATTGTCAAAGTTCTTAACAGCGTGATTTATGAAGCTAAACACAATAAAATTAGTTAATCGGACGAAATTCATAAATTAGCTCATTAAAATAGTCCCTTGAAATCACCAAAAATTTGAAAATCTACGTGAAAATATAAAAGAGCCACTATAGTAGATACTTTTGTCAACTTAGTCAGAAAATATTTTATCAGAGTGACGACTTCCTGTAACGCAATCTCTTGCGCCTGATTAAAAGTTACAAAATTATGGCGTAGGGCCTATATATGGTTCACCAGGACTGTTTTGCGCTATCAACATATTTGCTTACAGAGCTAGAAAAAATATTATCTACCAACATGTTGTTTTTATTGACTTATAAATTTTATTGAATTATAAATGTTAAGTAAAATAGTATGTTTTGTATAAGTAAGGAATGTACTTAATTTTAAATAATTAATTAACTGCTTTTTTTATACAAATATGGATATAAATTATGTTGACAAATTCTTTATTTCTGCAAATAAAATTTTCTGGCAATTACAGTTTGAGAAATATGTAAAATGTGTGGGTATACCAGCTAGTTAACGTAACACTTTTTTTCGGTGTGTCACTCGATTTGCGTCTTAATGTAAACGTCCAATTTTGATTTTTCAGCTTACACTATACAAATATTGCAAGTGAGTCGTGTAAATTTGTTCATACGAGCAGATACTGCAGATCAAGATCTGAATTCTGAAGCTGTTTTGCATCTACCGTTACAATTGAACAGATCTGGACACTGGAGTGAAAGATTGGCTCCCTTACGTACTGGTTTAGTTCCTGAAATGACTGTCATCATCACCAGTTCAGTGGCGTTTTCTTCACATTTCTGTTGTTGGTACAATGTGCAGGAAGAGTGATTGAGGTCATTCCGCTATAAGCACTTGTATTATGATGATATTTACAAATACATTGCTCATCACAGCAATGTGTAACATCATTATACTAGTAGTGCTGATGGTTTACTCGGGAACTAAGTCAGTCAATACTTGGACCAACTCGTAACAATTTATATACAGGATAGTGACCAAAAAGCTTCTTCTAAAGCTGTCGTAATGACCTATTATGTTCTTGTTTTAATTATTTATAAAACCTATAAAATTATAACTGTCTAACAAAATATGTAAGTATGAGTGTTGTTGGTGGCGAACATCCTCGACGCTGCTGATCGTGTTGAGCACACGCTGGGAGATGGATCTGTGTGCTTGAATGAAGTTTCAGAGCCTCTGCCTTTCTACAAAGCCTTTGCCTTTTTACAAGAGAAGTATGCTTGTGCATATACTTAACGCCTAAGTTCCTTAGCTTCTTGGTGATCAGCTTTGCTAGTGTTCTGGTATCTCAAGTTCAGTAGCTAATTTAATAGTGCTCTGTAGTAAAAAAATAATTATCATGGTATCGGCCAGTTAAAAAAATTTTGTAGTGCAGTCTAAGGTTTAATTGTTCACATAAAAACTTTTTTTTATATAACTTGCTTATTGAGGATTTCCCTATGAAAATTTAGCTTGTGTAATTAGTTTAACGTGTAAAAATGTTTCGTGGCTAGTTGTTTCGTAATGAAGTATATATAAAAATTCAATTTAACAGTCGTACAGAACTCAAAACTTTAAAAAATAAAACAGTTTTAAAGCAATTGCTGTAAGTTGGCAGTACATAAGTACAAATGTCGGTTATATAATATTTCTGCCAATTTTATTTTCCAGATTTGACTCGGCTGAGGTAAAGCATGTTAAGCAGAATCACCCGAGTAAGATGTAAGCGATAAACAATGAGCCAAAGTTAAAATCGAATTTAATATATTTTTAAAATATAATCGTGATGGTTTCGTTATTATTTAGAGTTAAGTTCTGAGTCATTTGTTAATATGACTTGTGACTTCTTTATTTTAACTCATGTGTTATTTTTGGTCACGCTTACAGTTTTCCTTCTTTCAATTTTTTATTTATTTAAAATTTTTCGCTCGTCTTGCCAAACATTAAGTGACAAAATTTTACACACCAAAAATTTATATATTTGTTTTAAATTTGTATCAATCGTTTTTTAAAACTAACGGTCTGTGAATTAGTAGTAAGATTATTTACAATATAATAATTAACTCTTCTTACTCAGGTTGACTACCGCGATCTTATCAGTACTCAAACATATTGTAGCGCAGTCACATGAAAACATTTTCGTGTTATTGAATAAGCTCCTGAGAAAGCGACGCTTGTTTTGTTCCATGAACAATACCTCACTGCGAGTTGGCACTGCGATGTCTTAATTAAGTAACGTTCTGAAGGACAAAGTATCTATCCTGGTCCAGCCTCACGGTTTCCCATGTTTTACTAAATCACTCCGGGTGAATGTAAGGAATGTTCTTAACTACAATATCTCCCACTTTCCTGTATAATGCCACTGATACCGTCTAAGGGGCCGCGGTGGTTGAGGGGCCAGACCTCTCGCCTCCCACCAAGGAGATCCGGGTTCGATTCTTGGCGGGGTCTGTCCCCGGATTTTCGCATGCGGGAATCGTGCCGAACGGCGGTTTTTTTCGGGGATCTGCCGTTTCCTCCGCCCTTTCATTCCGGCGCCGCTCCATATTCACCTCAAATCACCCCTCATAAGCTCTGAATACCTCGATGTTAAGCGCTGACCAAAATCCCTCATTCACTGGTTCCTTCTAAGAGACCTCCCGGTCGAAGATAAATAAATAATATTCATACTTACCTAACCACATTCATGCTCATTATATTGTCGTTTATTACCGAACTGCGTGGTTAAAAAAATCATTTTCTACTCAGATGTACAAAAATGCATTAATTTATTTGGGTTATGAAATATTTAACTGTCCGCTCATAAATTCATCGGCCAAAACGTTCACCACTTGCAGAGCACACAGCGAGTGCTTTAGAATTAATATACGTGAATGACTATCCGCGGATAAATTATTTCCCAGGGTATCATATGTGACAATTACTTCAATAGTGTTCTCGTTAATTGAAGGAAAAACTGGAAGCCAACTGGATCGATTTATTGTAATGAAAGCTACCGCTTTCATTACTAAGATTGTGTGTAACATAGGCCACGAAAATATGTGTTAGTCCACTGTTAGTTCTCTGAGAACTAAAACTGAAAATCACAAACATATTATTTACGTCAAGCCTTAGGAAAGAAATATCTTTCTAAGAGTACGTAATTATTGTTTTACTATTTTTCCCGGGCTAGTTACTTTCCCTACACTTTATTTTTTATTCGTACACTTTAAGCAGTATTTTCTTTCTTGCATATTGCAGTTTCGTGTTAATCCAGAAATGTGGTTTCCCTCTGGAATTACAAACGCATTCGAAGAATTGTTATCTAGTACTGTTTCTGAAGTACGAGTACTTGAATTTGTTTAGTTAATACTGTTGTATTAGGCTTCCTTTTCCTTCAAAATTCACGTTTTTAGAATCGCTATACGCATTTTACTTGAAGTGTTTCATTGGCTCATTGTTTATCTAAGTTCATGAAACTATGGAGAGGCGAATTCACCAAAAAATGTTGAAAGAGTGTAATTTACATTTCTTTTATGTGTATTCATATAAAATTATAAACGTAAGAATTTCTAGCTACGGAAAAGAAGGAATTTGAAGTGGTAAAGTGTATCGAATCAGTATAGAATAACAAACTTAAATATCAACGTTAAAAACAATACCGTAGAACAACGAACTTTCAGAACCCTGCTACGGTTATAGACGTGGTGTACACATGCCAGTATCTATGAATAGGAGGTTTAGTATTATTTCTGAACTTCTTTCTTCTTTGATTGTTTTATTTTTAACTGGTGCAGCTTTTGCTTAGCTTTTGTGTTCACAACTAAATATCAATCTCTTTCTCTCCCTCCTGCCCAGTCCTTGCCAAACATTACACATCCTCTCACTTGTGAGAACAAATGTCACACACAGAAATTAATATTTTAAATCATCCTTCAAAACGATCTCTAATTAACTTTCTATATCCCCATGATTGCAGCGTTTGATACTCAGCAGATAATATATTTCAAGATATGTAGGCTTTTGTAAAATAATTTTAAAACTGTTTACTTACTCTCCAAAGTAAAAAAAAAAAGGAAAATGTAAATGTATAAACGATTTTAATAACACGGTATTTCCCCTATGTTTGTTTTTTGTATTTTTGTGCTGACATATTTTTAAAATCCCATATTTTTTTTTTAAATATTAACTACCGTTGACTTAAATAAATTATAACTTCAAATTTAATATATTACATATTTTTGTTTCATATAAAAGTACACAATATATATTATGTGTCTGATTCGTGCATTCAATTTATTTTGTTTTTCTTCTTGCCTTCCAGCGGAACTGCAGACGATATGCATGCAATATTGGAACAGAATATCTGGTCTAGAGGGTGATAAATATGACCTTGAGGTTACTAGTAACATTAAAGCAATGGAGGTAAAGAACGATGGGAAGTTTGTGCTAATGTTTTCTCTTATGCATCTGCGTACCAGGATTTATACCCTTTTGCATCATCCCCTAGCCATCTGTGGCCCCGAGACTCATGTTGACAGAGTGTACTTGGTCCGCTATACTAATGCACGATGGTAAAAGTCGTTCACTTCGACACAGCTGAGAGCTATCCCTTGTCATCGCACACTGGTACAGCCTCGCTAAATTCGACCAGTCGTTGAAGTGCTGTTCGCCATATCGTCTTCTACAAATTAACATCAATAATTTCTTCGGTACTGATATTTTTAGAGAGAAGTATTTATTAATTGTGAATCAAAAATATTTCCGATACAAACACTGTATTTTTAGGAAATATGTTGAAGACGATATCTTACATAAATAACTAGTTCTGAGTTTTCAAATTAAGTTTGTAATATTTAATTTGAATAATAAATTATAGAAAAGTGCACTTTAAGATATGTTTTCATTTTTAAATGTAATGCGAAATTTAAATATTACGTTGACAAATATGCTACATAAAATTGAACTGTGTAATCACATTTGCTTGAATGTAGGGCAAACTAACAATACTGAGCATTGTAAATAGTGCAATAAAAACTTAAAATCTGCAAGAATAATGTAGTAAGTTTTAAAATTTCAACACACAAATAAAATTTAAGTCGAGTTTTTCAACTTTGCTTAACTTTTCTCGTATCGGTTGGATAACACTTCAGTGCAAAAAAAAATTATTAAAACTATTTTAGTAGACTTGCGTATATCTTCAGCGTTAAGAAAGAATATATGTGTAGTTTATTGAAGTATTTACCGATTATCATTACTTAAAACTATGAGAGCTATAATTGTTTTTATAAAATTTCCTTTGTCTTTAGTCACTATTTTGAACACATTACAGTTGTCTAGAGAAAGTCACTGTAGCTATACCTAAAATACATTTTAATAATTAATATAGTTGTATTTTTAATCTTTGATATCTTAGGTTCCATATTTACTTAAACGTTTTAACAACGTATGCGGAATAAACAGTTTCGGGATCTGACTGAAGTGCTTAAAAATTTTCGTATTTAAATTGCATGTAACTAAAATGTAAATAAAGGTAATATCAAAAAGTATGTCAACTGCACACAAAATCGTAATTTTTGATACAAAAAAAATAAGAAGATTACTTTGACTTTGAACAACCCAAAAATGTTTCGGTGCAATCGGTAGTACATCGTCGTGTGTGTAGCGTGGGATGCTGATTGATAACCTCGAGGCTGTACCATGTTCCCTAGAGATCGATTCCTTACGTCATCCTTCCCCTGATTCCCATCTTTCTTATTTTTTCAGGTGGGAAACGTGAGACGACACTCCAATACTTGCTGGTGTCTGTAGAGAGAAACATCATGGATGCGATGCATGTTCGGTTAATTATCCTCGTGAAATGTATTACTTTTCCAATTTTTCTTAGAATCTTCACATCAGTTTTCTGGCACGGTTAAGTAAATATACGTGAGAAAGGCATCTTGACTTTCTATACTGCAAATTTAAGTTAATTATTAAGATCCAAGATCCAAAATCAGATCAGGAAATGAGGATAAAATTTTTGAATTTAAAAGTCTACATTTCTTATGGCTTCTGAAAACTTCTCATTTTCTGGACTATATTTAATAGTAAATATTAAATATCTCAGAAAATTATTTTAAAGTACATGAGCTGCAGCTTATACTTTGAAACCGAAAACAGAAAATTTGTTACGTATTATAAATAATGCCTCCTTTTGCTGTGCAGATATGAGTTACGGGTTTATTTACATGTAGGTATAAATAATCTTCCAGTTCAAGAGGTAATTTTTATAAAATTATTGAAAAACTCTTGGTATTGTTGCCTATTTTGTTGTATGGATGATTTTAAAAAATCTTTAAATACAGTCTAATAGCCCTAAAAGTATTTCTCTTCTCGTGTTTCTGATTTAAAATGTGGATTGGTCACATTTATTACCTTGCTGAAGCCGACATCCGTCTGAAAAATAGTGCTCGTCATGAGGTGTACAGATCGAACGTGCATCGCCGCCATCTTTGTGACATGAATCCTCTACAGCTCGATGCTCTTGTGTTTTTTTGTAGCGAACCTGAAGTCGATCGTGAAGCAGTATTATTCCCGCGTTTTACTGTGTGAGAATCAGAAATGGGATTTGGAACGTGAAGTGAAAAATAAAGATTTTGAGGTATGCATCACGCCTGCTAGATGTCCGGTCAGTTGAACTGTGTCGCCCTCTGTCGTGAGCGATGTGCGACGATACAACCCCGTGTACACCCCTGTAACCCCAACCCCTCGCCAGCCCTGCCTCGCGTTTGTACATGTCTAACTCTCGCGAGAATTCCTAGCTGAGTCTCTAATTAGCTAGTCTTTCGTCGTCAAACACTGTCTTGTATCATATGCCGGCCCTTATGCTTCGAGTGGCGATTTCTGATGACGGAAACTGTTGTACATCACTTCCATCAGAGCAGAGTTACAACACACACATTACTTTATAGCTCAAGATAAATCTTTCTCGTATCTATAATATCGAAGAAAATAAAAGTACAAATAATTCATTGTTCATTTCTTAACAAATACAAGCAATTAAACTTTCCAGATGTAGTTCAGTTATACGGAAAATAATTGCTAAAATGATAATGCTCGGGAATGACTAATCCGAAAGAGAAAATATTAACTCGGAACACGCAAGAAGTTTTGTCTCGATATAGTGCAAATACGATTTCTTTTTTATTAAACTGTAAAAAAATCTTTCTAAACTGTATGATTACCTTGCCTTACATGAGCTTTGGTAAACAGAGCAACCGTTGAATATTTTAAATACACAAGTCTAGTAACAGTATAAATTTGGCTATGTCCTAACAGTGGATAGAAACTGTACCTTTTATGTAGATACTCAAAAAGTTCTCATACCTACTTTATTAACACTCCTATGCATTTGTGCGGTTAATTAGCCAGTTCTGGTTGCAGTAAAAAATTAGTTGTCATAATAAAAATTATTGCGCACTTTAAATTATGTATGTAGTCAGGAATGAGAGATTATTTCCAGTCCGTCTCACGTTTCTCTGAACCCAAGTACTTGTAGAGCTTAGCTCTGTTCCTTTGTTTCCCGGTTCGCTGGGATGTCTCACATCCGTAGCAACGTCGGCCATACTGCTGCATTACAAGCACACGATACTCTTTACTCTAGTCTTGCGTGCTACCTGGCAGGCTGAACTTCTGCGAACACTTATAAACTAGTTAATTTCTAATTTTCTTTTTGGCAAGTGATGACGTTATTTGATACAATCTCTCTCTCTCTCTCTCTCTCTCTATCTCTCTCTGGTCTATGGTACGCTAGATCTAACATTCCTCCCGCGTTCATTAGATAAAACATTCGTTAGTAATATTCGAACAGTTAATTTGCATCAGACATCGCATTAGAAATTAGTACTGAATAAGTGTACGTTTTGTTACGCCTCGTAAAACACTAATTCACAAATTTTACCTATTTTACTCCAGTTTAAACTTACCCAATGTTCTTAAACACAACAGAACATTATAAAATTTTATTTATACTATTGTAGAATGCACTATGGCTTAGATACATCACAAATCAACCATAGAATACATAACTCTAGCTCTCTCGAAACGTAAGGGCTCGTATGATCAGAGTTTCTCTCAACGAAGTGTATGAAGTGCTTCACTTTCTACACGTACTGTAAATATGTATATGAATGTACTCCCTTTTAAAAATAGTCCTGCTATAAATGTCCTTGTGCGCTTAAGAGTCTAACGCTGTACATCTACCAACACCGAAAAAGATACCATTACGAACCCTTTTAGATGATAGTTTATTTCAGTAACACTCAAAAATACAACACTAACGCTTTTAAACATAGTTAGGACAAGTATTGCTTCTATAAAGTTGTGACATTCATATAAATACAGATAAGTAGAACTGTGTTTTGAATTAGTTATGAACTGTTTAATGTTGAGATCGTACAAATTTGGTAAGGGCTGGTAAGGTTGTAGGACAGTTGAAACAACGAGACCGTAGGCTATCTTCATATGCTGTAACGTGGTGCAAATTCCCTAGTTATATTACTACCAAATGTAGTGCCTTTCCTCTGTCTTCGCTGTGTTTTCCGTAATGTGAGCCTTGTGTTGAATCTCCTTAGAATTTGTGTGCAACTTTATGACGAGTAAACTGTTGCAAACGTAAACATAAGATGAAGCACTCTAGTGATTAAACTACAGGAGAAGAGCAAGAAGAGAGTGGGTAGTTAATATATGTCTATGAGTAAGAGCACCAGGATGTTAACGGGAATTTTAAAGCGTAAAGTCTATACGTAAATTGTTATTCAGGTCATACGTTTTGGTATGATGTTAAACTATTCAGCTCACAGATAAATATGGTAGCTTATTTCAGTTTCAACAACTTGAATTACACAAAACTAGAAATACAATCATTGTTTTCTTTTTTTATTTTTTTTTCTCTATATCTAAATTTCTGTTTCGCGTAGGCTACATCTTAACTGCAGAGCCCTTATCAAAGTAACACGTTTATAAATTTGCTTCCTTTTGTTGTGGAACTGTGAATGTGATTCTTCCTGTCACTACTATTAACCACGTAACAACTCTAAGTATCGATAAACAACTAATTTTTAAGCTATACAGTTTTCCTTTGTGCGTTATTTCCGAACAAATTCTAACATTTCCAATTATAAAAAAGAATTTTTCTAACAAACGTGTTCATAACAACTTCTAGCTTCATAACTTACTTCACGCAAAATGTATTCCTTCTTCAAATTAATTTTTTTTAATTAATCTCAAAAATTTTATTGAACTGTAAAAAGTATTGCACTTCATATTTTAATATTTATACATTTCACAAAATAACTATATTTCTGATAATCTTACATTCATACAGTTTTGTCGTGTAAAAGGCGGTGTATTTTTTAAACTGCTCTATTTTGTAGATTTTTTAAATTATGTTTTTTCTTCTTTCGCGTTTTTTTACAATTCATTTTTATTTTTATGGCCATAACTCAAAATCTTTCTGTACTGAGTAACAGGAGTTTACATTGTAAACACAATGCGCAAAGTGCTAACACTTCATAGTTCAAATCCTTCACTGATATATTTTTTAAGTGAATCGTTTAGAAGACTAGTGATAACGCGATGTGTGTGTTAGTCGTCACGTCTATAACCCACATCTTCCATCATCCTTGTCCTGCTATCAGCTGTTTCGATGTCGCCACCCCTTTGTCGCTTTGGAGTTTGCACCACGTTTTGTCCCCCGCCCCCGCTCCAGTGCTGTGACCAGACTTGACCTGACCTCCCTCTCCTCGCGGCTGACATCAACACCAGAGAACACCAGCCGCACTGGGGACGTCCGTAGATTAGCACCCTCTTCGTGTAGTGTTGTCCTTGACCTGTCATCCCTCTATGTGAAACAGGCAACTTGCCAAATAAACATGCCTTCCGCTACTCAACACGGCAGATTTGTCTACTTATGCATAAATATGCGCAACACAAGAGCAAATAACTAATTTCCATGGGAGGAAATCGTTGCTTCATACATGTACAAGTTTTTTTCCAGAGTCCTAATGAAAAAAAAAATGTGTTTTTGGCTGCTCCAGTCAACCTTTACAGTCGACCTTCACTCGACGATAAAGCATTGCTCAACTGTTGTACATGGACTGCACGCTGACTCAGTTTTCGTACGGCAGGCGCCGTATTTGGCAAGTTGTGCCTGAAAAAAAATATTTTAATGATATTGTTTGCTCGGGTTCTTGGTATGTTATCGCAAGAACCAAAATAATATTAGCACATTTCCGTTTTCCATTTCATATTGTTGGATTGTGCCAAACGTAACCATCACCAGTTCTGCCAAAATGCAAACAATATCATATCTCGTGTATATAAACACTACGCGTTCGAGACCTGTCTTCGTGTGTGCCTAACAACATTAATAACACAAAATATTTTTGAATATTTTTTATGATACATGTGACATATTTTTTGATAAGTTATGACCGTAGATTTTTTCTTAGTTCAACTAAACATTAGATATTTTTGTTGCACCTTTAGAAATGTAGATTAACTAGAAAGGCTGACTGCTCGGGACCAGTGCTGGCCTTGGAATGGTGAAGAGAATCTCAACTATCAGCGCAAGCCTACACGAAACACGAAGTCTGTCTCGAGAACAGGACGTTTGTTGAAACTCTGCGCTCGACTGAAGATGTGTTGCAACACTACGCCATCAAAAGACTGGCGCATCTGTTCCACAAACGTTGCTTCATTCGCAGGCTGGGTCGGAAATTGCAATTCATCTTTACGTTTTAAATCTCGACGCAGGTCCGTTAATTTATCAGTGCACATTGAATAACAATTGGTGGCCACGCAAATTTCATATCCTGATTACAACTGCTAGATCCACAACAAAAAATTTGGCGTTGTTTATAACTTTTTCAGATTCATGAACCAAAATTTAGCAGCATTGATAACGTATAATTTTATATGCAAGAACACGTAGAGCTTCAATCAAAATTTCTTCCTAGAAGACCAAGTAACGCTCAGTAACACTTATGGGATAAGTTACTGCGTTTTAAGTTTCCAACACTCTCTCGGTGATAAACTTTTGCCGTTTATCTCCTAAACTTTGCTTCTCTCTTGAAGTGATGTTCCGAAATACCGTCCCGAAGATGGAAACACTAGTACCCTCATGAAAAATAACTGACTTTTCATCGACCCATAATGATGTCCAAATCCGAGAAGATGAATTAAACTGCATTCAACATTTGCATGCTATCGCCACATCAAACTGTCGGGAGCCTATTTCTGCTATGTGTCGCACATTAAATAATTAGACGTCTGTAATTAGTGTCGAAGAAGCAGATTTGTTATTATTAACGTCCATATTGTTCAGTTCTCAGAAATGTATACTTTCCTGGGTTAATTAGTTAAGAATGCGACGCTTGGTTTTAATAGCAGAATAACATCCACATTATGTTGAATAATGCTTTCTCAGAATTATATACTTTCCTGGGTTAATTAGTTAAGAATTCGATGCTTGGTTTTAATAGCAGAATAACATCCACATTATGTTGAATAATGCATCATGTTATATTATACTGGAAGTAAGATATTTCTGATTTCTGTTCTTAAAACATATTTGACAAGTTTTTCATGTTTGTCTCTGAGACTTGCACTTTATCGCCTTATGAAATCGTATATTCTGTACGGAACTAATTTTTGAATGCAACTGAAGAGATTAGCTGAAATTTTATCTTTACTACCAAACACTGTACCGCTACTATTAACTATTGGCAAATGTATTGTTTTTGTATCAGGATCTGCTGCTTTTTTCTTACGTTTCGTAGGGCACGGTATGAGAATCTGTTTTTTATTCCGTGGGTTACAGAGTAAATTTAATAATTTAGAGTTGTAAACTAGTTCTTCTCGTAACTCAAGTTTTTATTGCGCTAGAATTGGGTTGCTTGATGTTAAAACTGGAGATGTAACCTCATCTGTTCATGATTTTTGACGATTTAGTTTTTCTTGTTCATTCGGGATTTGTATGTGGTATCTCTCACCAATCGCAGAACATTTATAAACTGTTTGAAAACTATGAGTTTTATTAGAGGTATTTTGTTCTATGTACAAATGAACAATAGCTAAGAGTTTCTATTTCTTTATTTCAGTCTCCCTCAAATAGAGAGTGCAATGTTTCCATTATGCAGGGCTATACTGACATATCACCCTCAAAGTACCAGCATAATAATTCGATACGATGTAATTTCTGTATTCGTCAGTGATTTGACGGGGTATCACTTAAAGAGACTGGAAAATACACTAAATTACTGCAACCCGAAACCACACGCAGTCTTAAAATTAATTCTCTCTCCCATGTACATTTTCCTTTCAGCAAACCCATTACGTCATCCTAAACGCAAACTGCAACTAATATGCTTGAACTAGATACTTATTTGTTCCAGCAGTAACAGAAAACAGGCATAATCTCTGCATGATTTTGCAAGTTTCGAAATATTTTAAACCTTTATCAGGACATTTTGTCAAAGCATTCAGTTGAATTAATTAATTTCATTTGTTAAAGGAATGACTAAATTGCCTGTGTTATTCACCTTTGAGTTCTATTTAAGTGTCTTTTTCATGTGCTCACGTTAGAATTCGCTTGAATTTAACAGTGTTAATGAACATTCACTCAAGTTTTGTAACAAATTAATGTTATAAAGTTGCAGTTGGTGTTGTGTTCGTCAGAAGCTTGTTACTTGTCTTCGTTGTGTTGTTTTGTGCTGTTGTTGTTCTACTTGTAATGTAAGTATGTAAGTTTATTTTCCTGTTTACTATTTATAGAGTACTTGAACAATTTGATATTTAAGTTTTCAATTGAGTATAAATTCAAATTAAATTTTAAAGTATTCAATGCATGAATATATTATGTGATTTTTATATCTGATATATCTTGTGAATACAATAAAACGCATATAAACAGTTTTTTTTAATACATATTTTGGAAAAAAGGAATGTAATAAATAACTATTACTGTTTATCTCACGTAGATATGATCAGCTGTCACATATTGCAATTTTATTTAGCGTTCCCACTGCCTTCAGAGGCTAGTTAAATGAGTATTCAAATTGATTTGACAGTAGTACTTCTAGTTATCTGACAGTTTGATGTGTGTGCTCTTTCAGATTGCGGAACTTAACAGCCAGGTGAACGAGCTGCGTGGAAAGTTGTAAGTAACACTATCACCGTTCAATGCACGACCTTAGATGAACAGTTCTGGACAATGATGCGACAATATGGCGCACTTATTGCCTAATTTAGTTCCTAAAATAACCGTCAGCGTTACCTGCACAGTGGGGAATTTGTTAACGTTGTGGTATTAGGAAGTTCGATATAGTTCATGACCACGCCGTTAAGGGCGTTAGTAGTTGGCTATTGCTAATACTGACTGCTATAGAAAAATTGAAACAACGCCACTGTACTACCGCCACTTGCAGTTATTGCGTGACCTAAATCAACAAATAAAGAAGATAACTCAACATAGTTGGTACATAAAGAGTTTATGTTAAGTAACCTTCAGCAGTTAGGTGGGTTTGCTCAGCCTAGTAACCAAGTTCGCTCGATCAACAGGTTATGTATGAAATCCCTCCAGAAATGCAGCATATTGTGAATTAATAAATGCTATAAAACTCTACTCGGGTTACGTTTCAACGTCTCAAGCTGTAGTTCTTCCTGCACATGCTTACCTCTTAATTCAACATAACCGCCTGCACGATATCGTCTAGGCCTGATATTCAAACATCTTTGTGTAATGTAATCTTTCATGTACAGAACATCAGGCTTTAATTTATTATAGTTAAATACACATTTATAACATAAATAGTAAAATATATAGATAGTGATGTCTTGCTTCGACAAGTTTAGCAACACATTTTTTACGTGCGTGGTGGAGCGGGACGAAAAAAGGATAAGTATCGACTGTTCAGGATAAAGTGAGCACTGTTAAATTTATATTTCACCTGTTTTGCATTCATCTTCAGTATTATTAATATGAAAGCTTCCTTGAAACTAAAAACCAGTGTGAACGTTTCACCATTCTCAAAACATAACATCTTTGGCCTCAATAAAATAAAGTTTATGGTTATTGTAAGTGTTGTGTAGTGCTCATTCCTTCACCACTTCGCTGATACAACTGCGAAAGGTACGGTCATTCAACGGCCAATTACAAAACACCTGTAATATCCCCGAAATGTGCCGAACCACTACATCCTGACATGCAAAAATGTAGCAAACCTTAGACATGTGTCAACTGTCAAGGCAAACCTCCATTGCGGTCAAAGGAATGCCCGGTTTTGCAAGAGGAACAGGAAAAGTTTCAATTGGCGAAGCATGCAAGAAGCGTAAAACCCAACAAGAGCCTTGGCCTACTGTTTCTTACAGTACAGTATTTTTCCAATCCAGCACAAAGGAAACTCATATGGTAATGAAATAATTTATAAGCACGAGTTCTCGGATCAATAAACATTTTGTTATGTCAATAACTAGAACCTAGATTGATTCTTGCAACCATTGAATAACATGCTGGGTGCTCAAGGAAAACAGTTGAAACGGGTAAAATTTAGGCAATAATTTTATGACAAGCTATTGACGATTTATCACGTGATGAAAAAAATACTATTTGCTAGGCACACGGTTAACACAACTATGGAATGCAATTTTCCATTCTCTGACATATAACTGTAAAGTTCTGTAATTTAATCAAATATAGAATTTTCATAGCGCTGTACATAAAAAATAACGGATAGTGACACTTCAAGAAATTCAAGCCGTGGTTTGAAAATGAAGTATTATACTGTTTATTAGGAAACTGTAAGTTCACTTTAATTTTACTTGATATTAACAATTATGGTTTCATGTAAGTTCTATACTAAGTACGTGCAGGGCTCTTCCTTGTTATGTTAAAATCACAGGTAGACAACCAACAAATCGAAAGTTTGCTTTTTTTAATGGTTTGGATACTAGACAGTTCAGTTTGTACAAAAAGTTTCTTTGGGAAATGTTTACAAAGATGATATTTTTTTAATAATTGATATAAACCAGAGAAAAATTATGACGATTTTCCGTCTAATATTTGTTGTATTTTAACCAGTAAAAATTGTCGATTTCAAGTCTTATACAAACAGGAGATATATGATTGTTTCGAATAGTGTGTATTAAAATGCAGTTTTTAACTTGAGGTGTTCTAATTTTCCAAAGAACTTTTTGTAAGATGTACAGTACAAGAATTTTGCACTACACTTTAATATCAATCAAACTTAGCATCTTGACATAGCCGTCTTTAGTAAACCCCTGTCAAGAAGTGTCATTTTAATAATGCTTTGATATATAAAACGGTAATGTGTTTCCTTAATTAATCTGTACATAGAACAGAGCCATTTCAATGGAGAGGTCATAGCGCAAATAAAACGACCCTTATTGGTAGGGTTGTTATATCTAATGCCACTGCCTCCTCCTAACGACAGATATGACCTTTCAATAAGGGAATGAACCATAAGCACATTACAGGTAGCGGCAAAGCGTGTTCGTGTTACAAGGCAAGCCATGTTACATTCTTTTGTACAATCAGAGGGTCAACGTCTCCCGGACACAACCAATGAACGAGTGTTGCGGTGGTTGAGGTGGCATTGCTGAGTACTCCGTCCCTTACTTCATGCATACTACTTACAGAATAGCGTGCCTGCCTCTTACAGTAAAACAGTTGCACACGACTCTAAATGTTCGGTGGCTTGCCCTGGAATACCCCACGCTTCACCGCTGGTTAGAGGTTGACTTACAGTACTCCATATAGTACGTGTTCGTAACTGTCCAAAACAACTCCAAGTACACTGGCAACTAGTTCTCTGTTCATCCAGAGTGCGTAAAACTAAGCGAATATTGACATTGCTCGTGTATTGCTGTGTGCAGCATGAAGCCCACGTTGAAGAAGGTGTCCAAGTACGAGAACAAATTCGCTAAGCTGCAGAAGAAAGCGGCGGAGTTCAACTTCCGCAACCAGCTCAAGGTGGTGAAGAAGAAGGAGTTCACCCTCGAAGAAGAAGACAAGGAGGTAAGCCGTTGTTCCCAGCGAGGACTGATTTAGAGCATTCTTCTCGCGGGATGAGCTCCTGTGAAGTCAATCTGTCTATCACTACCCTCCAAACAACCAAGCTGACCTAACAGATCTTCGTGTTACTTTAGCCAGAAAAAGAGTATCTTTCAATATCATGTGCTTCAAACAACTGCTCCTTCCTACAGCTCTTTATATGCGAGATATTTTTGCAGTAGTTTTAGGTGATGAGTCCTTCGGTGACTGGATACTGGATTGTCCAAAGCATGTCCCTTCCGTGCTGGATATTTTTCGTAATTGGTCGCCTTTGTATTGCTGAAAATGATAGACCGAGAGGAGATTTTTATAACTTCTTCGGCAATCAGGTCTTCCATTATCAGTCTACTTAGTAGTAATATTCAATTTACCCTAGCTGAAGAATAATAAAATATTCCTAATTGTACCTGTTCCATTTGATGATCCATGACCGCCTTGCCCCTGGCAGGAAAAAACATTTTCGTTTATTAAGGACAGGAATTCAAAAATGTGTTGTCCCCAATTTTTAGACTGGGGTTTCTGTTTGTGAATGTAATTGCTAAGGAAATATTGTTTACTAAAGTAGTTCAGTTAAAAATTTCTTACTTCGAAATGTTTGTAGATGTATATAACCGTGCCGTCAAGCGGGTATTTTGACTGCAGAAGTAGCTTTGATTGACACAAAATATAGCTTGTTTTGGGTCATTTAGCTAAGAAATAAATAGTTCTAGTTAAATATTTAAACTCTCAAGATTGATCAGTCCAGATAAAGAATGCCATTTCTTCACCAAGTGGCACAAAAATTATTATTTTGTGTCGGTCAAAGTTACGAATGCAGTTAAAGTATTCCCACTAACGGTGCTCAAACCCGTTTCTTTTTTCAAGTAATTTTCTTTAGCGTACAATAATGAGTAATGAAAAATTGTTATGTCAATTGTTACAATAAAAAATATTGTAAAGTAAAACAAAATCTAATTCGTGCAGTAGTTTTCATAAGATGCCACACATTATTCTGCTTTCCTTTACGTACAACTTTAGTGAATTAGGCTATACTACGTAACACAATAATGAAATAGAGTAACCGTATTATTCGCCTCCCAGTCAGGATAACACCTGCTAGATTATGTACCCAGCCATACTTATTTATGATTTTCAAGGGTTTCCCCATATAACTGCAGGCGAATTCAGAGACGGTTCCTTAATACAGGCCTTGGCCAATTCCCTGCCCCCGTGTACCTCTGCCAAGGCCGTGAAGCTGTTCAAAAGCGCGTATAACCTCCAATGCATAAATTTAGAAACACGGTTCATAAAATTTGCCCACAAATTTTGTGGTTTCTAGATTTGAACCACCAGACTTAGCATTTCCTATTGAAGAGATCTTTAGCCTTCCCTCTAGATTGTGATTTCACTAAGTATTTTAACGCAATCTTAAATATTGTACAACACAGACGAAATTATTTGTCTCGTTTCTTTGAATGATCGCAGAATAGTTTATCAACAAGCTGCCTGGTTCAAGTTAGGAGAAACATTTCAGTTTATGTCTCACGTGGAGAGTCATTTACTTTTGTCCAATTTCAATATACTTTCGAAGGTCAAGTACGGATTAACTGGACCCTTGTATTGGAGGTTTAACTTAAATAATGTAATTTCCACGTCACTGAGTAGAAACGTCTTTGTTTCTGTGCCACTATGTGGTCCCACAGTACAAGTGGTTCGCTATAAAACGAGCACTTTTGAAGACCGTAGAGTCTAGTATAATGATATTGTGACTTTACATGTTAAATTTTGAATTCGTTACAATCTATACACTTTCACTGTCACTTAGACAACTTTCTTTACATCAAAAAAGTAGCAGAACATTTTTAAATAACTAAAGCGGAATCAAATAATAAGGGTTTCCTAAGTGCTCATTCTATTCCGATACACATATACGTGTACACGTTTAGTCACTCCCAAATAAGCTGGTGTATACGTACTGCATTGTTTTCTATTCAGAATGCAATTTTTTCTGTCTTGTTACTAACAGGCGTCCTTATTTCGGTCTCCGGTAAGGCATCTAGCTACAGTGATTCTCATTCTCGTTTATCCCGAAGGGCAGTCACTCCCGCGGTGTGCAGGTTTTACTGGGGTATTCCAACTTTTCCTTTCCAAAACGTTCTCAGTTCACTACTATTCCGCCTATTACTCACTCATTCTCGGCGCTGCCGTTAGCCAGCGGGTTTTCTCGGAGTACTCTCGTTTTGCCGACCTGCCTATTGTAAAGCCTCATTCCTTCGGGGCAAGCAAATGACTGGGTGGCCATTCATTAAGTCTTCATTTTGCGAGCAATACCCTGTTCTTCCCTGGCACCCTTTTCATATCATATTTATTTGTTACTTTCGATGCCTACCAAGTTTGCAACTATGCTAGTAAATGCTGTCGATGTACAATTTCATCCATGTCGACCACCACTCATCTGAAAAGAACCGCGTTCATTTGATAGTGTTAGCTCGATATAGGACCAAGTTGCACTAAAACCTCGCTGTGCTATATCAGCCAGAGGAGTAGTGCATTTTAAGCAGTACCATAATTAGCTACTTGGGTTTGTTCAGTCTCAGTACAACAATCTTCGAAAGCATTCGTAACAGGATACATTGACTTGACTGTTAAAATTTAACACTACTTAAGAGTGTGGTAGGTAAATAAACGCTTAAAACCCCAATTGAAATACACACGTTTCAGAAAAACAAAACGGGAAAACTACAGTCGCCCGTCCTAGATAGGCCTAATTGTATTTGCCAACTTTATAAGCTAACATTTTGCCACAATGATGCATTAATTTAGCATGATCTCTTGAACAACAATGTACGAGGTTTCGGAGATTGTTTTTCAGAGATGCGTTCCTCGAAAAAAATATTTTCTTAGAAAGTGGGGAAAAGCTATTGTTTAGGATTGATGTTTTTTGATTTTTGGAAATTGGCTTTGAAAACCTAAAGATGCTTTTTAGTGTTGAATTTTGTATAGTGCTATCTTAATATGACATAAATCATAAAAATGTTAGTCAAGTAAGTAGTTTTGGAGAAAAACCTTATGGATTTTGTTCTGTTACCGAGTATTTGTGGTTTTTACGTTCGAATAATTTTATTGTTTCTTATCTTGATTATACTGCTTATGTGAGGGAGTTTTCACGAGACATTCTTGGTACTCCCCCCCCCCTCCTCCAATTTTTATTCCACCGCTACTACGAACACCACATCATCTTACGTCAACATTCTTCAGTCTGTTGGAAAGGCAGGTCTATCCTGCTTTCTCTCATCCTTGTTGACCCTGCCTGACGGCGGGAGCATCTCATCGTGATCGAGACAAGGCAAACGTGGCTGAGCTAGGGTGATCACGGGTTTTCGACTGTAAATTTATCCCTTGCTAAGACATCGCACTTTTGTATCGGTTGGGGAGCTAGTGATGGTATCGTGGGAAATGTTTACAGTATGTTAGGCATATCTGGTATTCTTCTTTCGTTATTGGCATGTCACCATTTGGAATATTGGATGTGCTCCATTCTCAACGCTTGTGATCCGTCGTCTTTAAACAGCAACATTCTCCAATCATACATCCGCTATACTGTTTTGGAAAATACGCTGGCACGGACGATTCTCACGATTTTCCACTATCCCTTTTGATGGTTCAATCCACCCTGTAGCATCGGATATACTGTGTTTTAGAGCCCACATTCAGCATTACACTCGTCTCCAGTTTTAACTTGCTGGTTTTAATAATAGAGATAAAACTGTTTACTTGAACTGTTGTTTGAAGTTACACAAAGAACTCTGCATCAGCCAGTTTTTTGTGAAACGTACACAAAGATAAAAAGTTGTGGGAGGCCAACAAAATAAACGTTTAGAAAAGCAAATGCGTTGTTGGCTTTACAGAAATGCAACATATTAAAACTGACAGCATTCATGCAACCAAAAATACTGTGGCTAATGACAAAGTACTTTTGCGGATTTTGTAAAATCAATTTTGTAATAGGTGTTTCATTGAATCTGTTCTAGGTTCTATACTCTAGTATTTACGTATACCATTTTATTCACGATCGGACTACACCATACCATTCATGCGTACCCAAGGCAATTAAATCGCTTAATTTTTGTACAACATATAAGTACATTCTTTAGCAGTATATTACATAATGTTTTGAGCTCAAACATGCTGTCTTTGTAATGTACGGTTATGTTTAGGCTTTGACACGTAACTTAAAGTTAGGGACATTTCTTTAAAATATCATTAAATTAATATTTAATGTGACAAAGAGGCAAAATATTTTATAAAGTTATGTATCCACAATTTTTACTGTTGCAAATTTTAGATGAAGGTATGAAAATGTTTAAGAGACTGTTTTGGTTGTTAAATTAGTTCACTTGTGTCCTTTTCACAGCCCAAGAAATCCGAGAAAGCAGAATGGCAGACGAAGAAATAAATTCAGCATTTGACATCTTTGCTTTTCACAATAACATAATACATTTAAAAAACTTTTTTGAAAAATTATGGTATTGTAAAAATTATTTCATGTTGATCAGTGATCATATTTTTTTTGAAATACATTATTAATACGTGACTTAGAAACGTACCGACACATATTTATTTTTCTTAACAACCTTTCCTCTTTCGTCTTGTTCAAAACCGTTTTCTACTATATAGATGTCCCTAGATTTTTTTTTCTACATGAAATCTAATGTTTTCTGTCACAGAGTTTTGTGGCTTGTTTTGGAGTTTTGTTTTGTGTTTATTCATGTGATACGTCCGTTCTTTTTCTGTGACGTCTTTGTGTAATTTTGAACTTGTACTTCGACTTTCTTCTGTGTTCTCTTTTCGTTTTGCTTTTTGAGTCTATGTTTTTCACATATGTGCTTTTTAATAATTTTTTGAGGAAAAAGTAAAAGGAAAAGTTACACTAATATTTTTGCTATATTTTTTAAAACTGGTATCACACAATTTTTTTAATGGGTGGGAACATTGGTGTTGTTTTGTAAAACTTGTCAACTGCTGTTAACGCACGCCTTGGTGGGTGAGTTGCGTGCGGCGTACGACATGTTTACCAACCTACCTGAACAGGGAAGTCGCCGAGGTGAGCTCTAGTGATGTGTCCTGACTGTAACTTGCAACGAGACCATGGCACGAGTTACCTACCACCAACTCTGCCCCATACCATCCCTAACCCCTGCCTCTAGCACTATACTGCACGGCTTTACAACCTCCACAAACCTCCCGTACACGTGGTAGACAAATTTTCACTTAACAGCAGTCCTGTATCACCGGGCCATGAGAACCACAATTTCCAGCAAATTGCGCCGAGTTTGAGTTTGTGATTTCGGCTAAGCAGATTTTCCAGGTGTTCGCAACCAATGAAAGGCTTTCAGGAGCTAAACAGATCTGATGCTTGTGCATAATAACGAATAGATAAGCATAGGTGTGGCAACAGCTTGGCTATTGTCTAACCTGTGCTCGTATATGCACTTTGTGCTCATGCCTCGTACCACATAAAGTTAAGTTCGTAAATATCGATAAGTAAATGCGTAATTAGTTACCAGAAGAACATTTTTAGTGCATTCTTATTTATTCATCAATGCAAGAATGCCAAAGGTAAACATATTTGCGTGTCGACAGAAAAATAACAAGCAGGATTCTGTCTTTAATCACCTGTTGTTAAGTGAAATTTGTGGCCGCTTGTCATTGTACGTATCACCCATATTCCTACAATATCTTCAGCTGTAGCGCTTTCTGGGTGTACAGAAACAATGGTACAGACATAAAGTGTAATTCTTACATCAGTCACAAAGTATTAATGTTACATTTACTTTTCTGTCGTCAAAATATAACAGTTCATGAAAGGATAAACTTGAATACATTAATGAAAAATTATAAAACTGTTGTCAGCAAACGGAACGGTATGTTTTTTTTTCTTTAGGGATCGGGGACCATTCATATCTGACGACATTACTTTTTTAATTCACGGTATGGAAACAACAACACTTGTTGAGAATAAATAATTGTTAATTACAGTTATTAAGCTGACATGAATAAAAAACAGCAATTAGTTACACTTTTGTCTGCAATTTCTGTATTACTCTGCAGTTAACAGTGCCAATTGAATCAGCATTAACACGTCAAGGTGCCACTTTTAAATTTCACTGAATATTGTATGTACAAACATAAACAACCAACACTAATATATTATTCAAATAAATCCAGAATAATTTTTTACAGATTCATATAAAAACAGATCAAATATAAACTGATATTTGCTGTACTTTTCAGTAAATTTTTCTCCAAATTTTACTATCAAAGCAAATAAAACTAAATCCGAATTTTTTAAAACGATTTTGGGTTATTTCACTTCGCATCGGTAAACTGTTGTGATGCATTCCATTAATGATAGTTAATCATTTACGTTACAGCTATCTTACTTAACATCTTCCTAACTTATGTGTGTAAATAAGCTACACATGTTGAAGGAAATATTTTATTTTGGTCAGGCGAAGTAATTTCAACGAAAAAAAATTCACAAATAAGATTTGATTTTGTTTGCTCAAAATAGCACATTTTCCCCTCTTAAATCTGTATTCCATAATACCAATTTCATACATGTTGCTTTCTTAAAATAAATAATTGCACAAAACCATAACTTCTGTCTGACTAGAAGTAAAAATAAAGATGTCATCTGGCCTGTCCAAAATAAATTATTGCAATGTGTTTTTCTGTTATGTGCGTGTGCTCATTTCTGCTAACTTATGTGATCACTGTACTTAAACCCACTGTGAAATCCTTACAATCCTAACCATTATAAATGTCTCTGTATACTTTTTTGCACTGTTTCTTTAATAAACTTACGCTTGCATACTGAAGAATCGACAGTCATCAAACATCAAGAACATTAATTTATGTATATTTCTGAGAGATTTTTGCAAAAAAAAAAGGGGATATCGTAATAGAAACACGCTGTTACAAGCGTGGGGTTAAATAATTCAGGCTTAGTCATTTAAATGCGAAAAAAAAAAATATTGATTTTAAACTTTCAAAATATATATATATAATTGTTTTTGCTTTACCTTTGCGATAAAGGTATTACTGAATTTTTAAGTGTTCGCATGATACACTGCTCTCATATGTTGCAATGTGATGTTTCTAACACGTCTTTTACCTTGCTTTTTTTGCAGAAGAAGCCAGATTGGTCGAAGAAAGGAGACGAGAAGAAGATAAAAGAAGAAGAAGTTGAAGCATGAGTGTGACGCTTCTGTCCTACACTTTCACGCTAAATGCTCTTATTTCATTTTGAAAACACAAAATCAAATTACAGGATCGCGAGTGTGAAACAAGGGTGGGGGAGAGAGTGCGAAAATTATCAACCAAGAAATATGTAAGGCCCACAGTTGTAGGTTACTTGTGTTGTTTTTCAATTGTTCTGTGAAGAATTTATTTTGCATTTTCAAAGGCTTCTTGTAACAGAGCCACAACATGAATATGTGTTGGTAGTTGTATTTCTTGGGTTGGTGGGAATAGTGGTTACAACGTAGATGAATTTGTGTATTTATGTTTATGTGTGAGGCTAAGAACTGATGTAGTTGTTCCACTGAAGATCAAATCTGTCTTTCTCACCACTACCCAGGGAAACAATGACTTTCATCGCCATGGTAATACTCCACTGCCGGCGAAACCTTAATACCTTAGTCTAGAAGTGTCGCACCATCCCTCTGTCATGTGTTATCTGGAAATGTGTCGCCGAGCACAGAATGTATCTCACAAACATGTGATCTAATTAAATGTACTCTTTTGTTTCCTAATGTTATGTGTTTTCTTTTATTTGTATAGTTTCCTGTGTGTACGACCTTTAAACCCATGTGGTGAACTGCGAATGTGATCGCAGGGTGATGCTACACGAAACAACCTGTGGATGCAGACACCATTGAGTGATTATGTAATTTTTTTGGCCTCATACCTGGCAACACCTCACGTTGCTTATGCAAAGGTTGGTAAATGTCCACGTTATTAGAAGTTGGGGTCTGGAAATACGGTCTACCTACCAATCTGTTGAGTTAAATCAATTTTTGACTAATATCCTCTACCAGTAACCTTGTGCGGTTTTAACATGTCTATATATCACCATACTGGGCCTATTACCATTATTTTCAGTATATTACTAGGCAATGTTTGATCTACAATAAGATTATATCATTTACTTGGAAAAACTACGGTTATTGTATTGGGCATTTGTTTTAACAAACAGTTAATTTATTTTTGTTACACACCATCTGTGCATCCGTGGCTTTGCCCACGTGTAATACTTGTAGCCAATTAGGTAATCTCAGCAGTACATTAAAAAAGAAAATCACTAATATAAACAGCTTGTGAACAAAAAAAATTGTATCAATAAGGTTGCGAAATTTAACTGCACATTTCTAGATGATTATACAGTACTTGTAATTCGGATCGTCAGCCTTGAATAGTTTGCACTATTAAGTTTCCCCGTGGTAGTAAGATTTTTGAATCCCAGTAGAAAACTTTGCACAGCATTTTTAGGTATTTACGTAACCATAATCCTGAAACAAGCAACACGTCGATTTCTCAAAAGGTTATATAAATATAGAGATTTAATTGAAATAAAGTATCAAGTCTTGAAATCACATTTTCGGCATTTATATAAAAATCCAATTGAAGAGAACTTCACGATAATAGCCTGTATGATCGTATATCAACGATTCATAAAAATGTATCCTTCCTTTATTTAGAAAAGTTATGTAACTTAATAAGCTATATTAACAATTAATCGGAAACATATTTCACTCTTTTTCAGTCCTGAGGGAACCTCCAATCGATAGTTCACGTTTGTAGATTAAACAGTTTGGGCTTTAGGTTGGTATGTCAGTCAGTATTATTTTCCATACATACAAAAATGACATTTATATTTTTCGTAAAAAATATCTTACGAACTTTTTTCCGAAAACTATTGTATCAAGTTTATTTTTAATAGGAAGGAAAATGTAGAGCAGTGTTGCAAGCCATAACATAGCATAAATTAGGCCTTCTAGTTAATTGTATTTCAATACCAGTACGTTTATAAATTTTAAAAAGTTTACTCGTTCTGTATACCTCGTAACTTTAATGGTTGTGATTGTATTTATTTATTTTCGAATTTACAGCCTGTGGACCGCATGGAACCTTAGGCTTACTGTTTATTTCGTTCTACTTCTCTTTCCATAACCTATTCAATCTTTAATTTCTTATCTTTCTCTCCGCCTTGGATATTACCAATTCGGGCTTACTTTTAGCTGATTTCTCCTCGAATATCTTGATGTTGTCGATTTGAATTTCAAGCTGTTTTCTGTTATAGATCGCATCCGCTGTTAAGGGTTCTGTGGACCCTATCTCAAAACTTCAAAAACACATAACAATTCGCAATCGTTTATTAACTAAAGTATTAATGATACACAATTTATTTTTTTTACCATACGAGAATAAAGATGGTTTGTTTTATATATAAGTTTAAATTTCATATTCCGCGATGTTGAGTATTTTAAAAAAATGTTTCAAAACACAAAATTG
>PNEQ01109200.1:10033-44819 GCA_003012365.1 Medauroidea extradentata
AAAAAAAAAAAAAAAAAAAAAAAAAAAAAAAAAAAAAAAAAAAAAAAAAAAAAAAAAAACTCTAATTGTTATAGAATCCAATGCGATAATGTTCAGGCTATTATGATAACCGAACTTCAAAAATCCTCGCGTTTTGATTTTAAAATAATTTTTTAACTCAAAACCTCTCGCGCAGAGCTTTGTGGATGTCAAGATTTTTTTTCAAATCAAAACGCGTGTACTTTTGAAATTCGGTTAATAGGTATAGAGGCCAGAGTATTGTCACATTATAAACTATAAGAATTAGAGTTTAAAATTTTTATGGAATTTGTGACATCAGATTTTATTGACGCTTGAGTATTCTAGTCATTCGCTCGACAGTTTGTCTTTCCATTCCCCTTAACAGTTTGGTATTTAGCGCTGGTGAGGTGTACATGACGTGGGTATGGAGCAGTGGCAGAATGAAGGGACATGGAAGACCGAAGTTTGTCTTTCCATGCCCCTTAACAGTTTGGTATTTAGCGCTGGTGAGGTGTACATGACGTGGGTATGGAGCAGTGGCAGAATGAAGGGACATGGAAGACCGAAGATCCCCGAGAAAACACGCCGACCAGCGGTGTCGTCCGGCACGGTTCCCACATGCTAAAGTTCGGGGAGCGACACCGCTGGGAATCAAGCACAGGTCGCCTTGGTGGGAGGTCAGTTGTCTATCCACTATGCCAACCGCAGGCCCTGTGATAAACTGGCTTCCACAGTTTGCGTATGATCGCTGCAACTATGGCAATTTAAGCAGCGAACTGGTTTTTACACTGCTAAAAAGTCTAGACTCATATACACATCTTAAGACCTCGCTCTTTAATTTTGCAGTTGTTTCGAAAATATTTTTTAACGTAAATTAAAACATATATCAAAAATTCATTCAGTTTTATCACTTACATATCATCGTTTGTATATTAATTTTT
Organism: Medauroidea extradentata; assembly: GCA_003012365.1. Classification (NCBI taxonomy): domain Eukaryota; kingdom Metazoa; phylum Arthropoda; class Insecta; order Phasmatodea; family Phasmatidae; genus Medauroidea; species Medauroidea extradentata. Next base: position 10,975 of record PNEQ01109200.1, read on the forward strand.
CTGTTGCAATACACCAAACGAATATTTAGATTTTTGACTCTGGATTACTACATATATTGTTGTCAAAATAAGCCAAAATTAAGCAATATAATTTTTTACTAGCAAACAGTACGTTGTTTTTTAAAATCGGTCTGGCAAAATTGTGTACCGTATGACTATACATAGTCTCAAATTTTTTCAACACATTTGGTTAAAAAATATTCTAGTTATTTGCAATTGTTTGAAATAAATAGATCGTGGTCTTAAGTAGGTTTGTATCGATCAAGCCAGTAGCTTTTAATGTATATATGTGCGAAAAGTCGTTTGTAACCATGTTGGGGGCTCAAGGATAGAATTGAGTGCGCGTGGCTTTTTAAAAATACTTTATAAACCTTCAGTGAAACGTATTTCTTTTTCGTAGCTGGGTACGTTGTATTCACGTATATAAGTATTCAGAATTATTTCATATTTCTGACCTGCTCTAGTGTAATTCAACAGCTAGGCATGCGGGTGCCGTAAGTTGTGTTTTGCAGTACCGTACTTTCGTCTTATTTAAAGCGAACCATATTACTTGGCCAACGTATTTTCTACAAAATACTTTTCTCATAGACTTCCTTACTAAAGAACTGTAACGTATTTAGAAATGATTATATATGGCACAGCATTCTTTTTTTCACGACTACCCTCGAGCTGAGAGTGGATTTCTGAGAGGTGAGATTGTGTTGTGTTTAGTATGCGGGGGGCGACCTTATAGCAACTCGTCTTTTTCCCACGCCACCTCGCCGCCCTGAACAGTAGGTAGTACAGTGGAATAAAAAATAGAATAAACCAATTTCCGCATCTGCACACGTGACTGGAATTCACAACTACGTGCACGGGCTAGAATATGTTCGATAGGCGAAAATGGTGAGCCGTAAGTCCGTTACACCTTTATCCCTTTTCAACCTTTCAAAGCTTTTCAAAACGTTAGATAGAATCCGTTGGGTCATTTAACAAATCAAATAAATTAATTTAGATCACTCCGATATTTGGAATAAGCATTTTGTGTGTAAAATTCGTCCACGTTCATCTTACTGTCCATAAATATAATTGTATACACTCATGCACATTTCTTATGGACGCTGGCTTCATACACTGCAAATACAGAATTTCAATGAGGAAACTATGTTAAGAGAAACTACTTATATATTATATTATTGTAATCGAAACTAATTCCAGAAAAAAAACTTTCTCTTAAATTTTTAAAATTAATTTGTATGCAAAGTAAGTCTTAAGAATCTTATTAACTCATAATAGTAATAATTTTCAATTGTTGAACATAAGTGACGATGAGATTACCTCATCTAGCCGAAGTTAAATCCCTTTAATAGGAATTGCAATTTTATTTTATAATTTACTTCTTTTAACTATGTGGCCGCAGGCAAAGTATCACTAACATAACAATTTCAGTTTTAAAGCGACATGGATGTTAAAAAGGCTAGCAGTGAACGTTTTTAGTAATCTGGAGCATTTAAAATGTGTGTAGAATGCGTATTTAGTAATATTATTATTTTTTATTTTGGCTTTCACAGACTTACCCTGTGCACTAGTAATTTCTGAATAGAGTTAACGTTCGTTGAAAGGACAGAACACATAAAAAAGGCTTGAAACGGGTTTTATTACGATTTCGCAAGAGTAATCTGTGTATATCGTAAGCATTTTAACGGATATAATTTGAATAAAGACATATTTAACCTTTGCAAGGAAAAGAATAAGCTCAAGTACCGTTTGACAAATGTAAAATAAATTAATCACTTTTAAGAGTATCTGATTACCAAATTTACTGCATTACTTAGAAGGATGTTCATGACTTGACAAACAATACTGGCATGTAGTAAATTAGCCAAAACTCTCTTTACCTAATGAAAAATATTAAATAAGTGATATTGATGTTCTGATAAATTTCCGGGACATTAAATAATGAGACGTGGGAATCAATACTTATTGTACTTACATGAATCCAAGTTAACGTCATTTAAGAAGGATTGACCATAACCGAAAATCTGTGCACTTAAAAACTATTAAGAAAATAGTTTGTAATCATGAATTATAATAACCATTTATTTACACCGTGCAACAATTACAGCTATGAATATTTTAACTGTGCTGTCACTGTACTCAAGTTAACGCTATTAATAATTATTTTCTGAAATTTTATTTTGTATTGAAACTGTAATCTGAACGTTATGACATTGGAGCTGCATTTAAAAATTTCCTCTATAAGTACATTGAATCTTGCACAGCTCTTAAAAATGTCTCAACTTATTAAGCCTACACTTGTTTGTTGGAGACTTGTGCCTTCCATTGCCAACATTGTGGCTGGTACGCGATGAGTACCGCACTAGCAAACGTAGTGCAATTATAGGAAGGAATTGTACAGAAACTGTACAAGTAATTTCAAGTAGAGCCGCAAGCAAATCTAGAAAACATTTCCATAGTTTTCTTATATCATTTTGATAATTTTTCGTCATCTTGTAATTGGATTGTTTCAACAACCGTTTAAACTGTCACAAATTAGCACAATGACAAGAACTGTTAATGCTGTTGAACATAACCTTTGTTAAGGAACTATTAACCTGAAGTTAATTCGATAAACAGTGGGAAACCGCAATCAGGATGGACGGAGCCGGAAATCCAACCCCGGCAGCGTGATTCCATTACGCGTCTCCCTCGATGCAATAGTAATAACTGTAACGGAATGAAGATTGGTTGTTATTAAATTGTACTCGACAACAAAACTGTCAATCTTCAGTTATTTGGGCTTGCTTAGCGTAGTCGGTAAAGCGCCGTTCTTAGGGTACAGCAAGAGTGCAGGCCGATTCCGAGTCAGATGCCGATTCCGAAAACCGGCGCGAGAATTGACATGCACAGTTCAATGGTGCTGGCCATAGTGCCGGCAAGCTGCGACATGCTCACGCAGGTCTCGGCGTCGGTCGGCTTGTAGGAATGAATTCTTTTCCTACAAGCCGACTCGGAGTCAGTCTGCATGCGACGGTGTACGATCATTTTGCATTTGTTTTGTGTGATATTCAGTTGCACGAGTTGTAGCTGTGTACGTGAATTAGAGTAATGGGTAGGGAAACACTTATAGCGAACGTTTACCGTAAACCAGCTCTATGGGATAAAAGGCTGAAGGCACTTGCAAACCGCAACGTAGTTGACCGATGTTGGAGTGGAATATCACAAGGAATGGGCATTGATGGTGAGTTGAACACATGTATGCATTTAACAGTGTCGTAGGTTGGTGGGGTATTGTAAACAAATTGAAGTAGTTTGACAAACATATATATTAATTCTAATTTGAAGGCCTTGTTCTTTACTGTTACATGGATTTCGAAAATATTTTGTTTAGAGCCACCTAATATCCATATCAAAATTTTGTGTCACAGTTTTCACACTTACATGTCACAACTCGTTCATTAATTTTCCCGTTTCAATTCACCCCAACTTATGTTTAAATAGTTTGCACTGAAGTATCACATATTTTATTGTGAAAATAAGTTACAATGAGACAAAAATAATTTTCTGGCAAATAAAGCATGATTGTTCGAAACGCTAATTGTTCATCTTATGACAGTACACAACCTTAAATTTTTTCAAAGCATTTGGTTAGAAAACTGAGTTATTTGCACTCACGCGACAAATAGTAAAGAACAAGGTGGTGTATATGTGATAATCATAACCTGCAAGTTTTCAGAACCTTCCCCCTCCCATTCCCCCAAATTAATTGTTAAATGTTATCATGTACAATTCTTCTCCCCCCTCCCAGCATCAACGCCAAACAAACGAAAACGTGGCGCCACCCATAACACATTTATGTCACATAATTGTTACGTATGTATTATTGAACAATGGAAATAATTCACAAGTTTATTGCACACAGTTATCACATCCGGAGTGCGATGTTTACACAGGATAATATCAACATGCAGTAAGCCTAAAACTCTGTCATGAGTCTTGGGTGACCCGAAGCATATTTTCTGTGCCAGTTCAGTGTAACTCTCTTTACTGTCTTAATTTGAATTATGACAATGTACGAATGTAACTAAACATAGTAGTAATTATACAATTCCACAACAACAAGATAACTTGATTAACATCACTTTCATTCATACTGCAAAGGATACTTGCCGAAGTATGCTACAAACATGTCTCTTATAGATTTTGCGTCACTAGAGATCCGTCCACCCCGTACCCACGCAACACTTTCATCTTGAATGAATATTCACATCACTGACACGCCGTTCGAAACCGTGTTATGTAAATCGCAAATACATTTCACCAACATATCCGCTAGTTCAACATTTGTCTCGATTGGCTTTGCCAGGATACGCCATTTGGAATATAAAATTCCAAATGCACACTCCACTGTTTTCTTGCTCGAGACAGGCGGTTATTAAATTGCGAAATGTAGCAGTCAATGAATCACGTTTGTAAAGTTTCATCAAATAGGGGAGCAGTGGGTAAGCCTCGTCAGCTATGATCACATACGGAGCATTAACGCCAGTATTAGATAAATGGTCAGACCCTGGAAGAATAATTCTGTCTGCCTCAATGAACGTGAAAAGTCGGATGACATAAAAGTACCTGCGTCACTTTGTTTCCTGTAACATCCTATATCTATACAAACGAACCTATAGTTTGCATCAACCAAGCCTTGAAGGACCACCGAATAAAAGTGCTTGTAGTTGAAGTACATAGAACCAGAGTTTTGTGGACAAATTTTACGAATGTGTTTCCCATCCAAGCTGCCCACAACGTGAGGGAAGTTCCAGATTATTTCAAAATCAGTTGCGTTTCGCTTTAAAGAGTCTGTCATTGGTACTGGCATGTGCAGAGGTTGTATTTCTTCCCAAATAATCTGAACAGTTTCTTTTGCGATTTCTGCCACAGTACTATTTCCCATCCGAAAGCAGAAGGCTAGGGCTCGGAATGACATCACTTTAGAGAGATATCTGAAACATAGAATGCATACGATGTATAAGTAAGGTGTTATGATAGACATAATATGTTCGCCGTCAAATTGTACAGGTATGCGTTGAATTTGTTTTTCAGGTGCGGAACGGTGAAAGAAATGGAAATATTTGAGGGACCAATTCAGTGTCGAATATAGTAAGCTTCAGCCTACACGTTCTGGCGATGCAGGTGGGAAGCATGAGGAACCGGAATGGCCAAATTTTAACGCGTTGTTGTTTTTTAAGGATGTTGTAAAGCCCAGACTTTCATCTAGTAACTTTAAAATTAATGTACATCCATCAACAACGGAATCAGTGCTTGACCGTGAATGTAATAGTGAATAGTGAGGCAAGTACGGATGGTGTAAATACGTGCCACACACAAGTGAATGATGCTATGGTTATGACCCAAGAACCGAGTGTGAGCGGTGTGGCCGATATTCCTCTTGTTTTGCAAATGACTGGATCGGACATTAAGAGAAAACGGAAGCTAGCCAACGAAAAATACAATGACACAATCATTGCGATTGAAAAGAGGAAGGCAAAGTTCTTAGAAGAAGCTGTAGCGGCCTGGAAACCAGAATGCGACGATTTACTGTTCTTTCGAAGCCTTCTGCCTTATGTGAGCAAGATTCCTGAGCATGACAAGTTACGCTTTAGAAATAGGATACAAGATATTGTTACTTAGTTTGCCTTTCAGACGACCTGTTCTAGTTATGGAATGTATCCTGCACCGATGCCAACGTCGCTACGCACTCCATCCAACGATAATTGCTGTACGGATACTAGAAATATTACGTCAAATAGTTTGGGTTTTCATCGGAAAAAAATTCCGATCATAATATCTACAAACAACACAAATGCCATGTGAGTGTATGATAATGCTACGTGACATTGTATTCCAAAAAAATATTGTTGTGTCTGTTCACTTATGTTCTTGTGGTTTGATGCTAAACTAACATATATAGACATATATTTAGTATTTTTATATGTTTTACACCATTATTAGTGCTGTTATTGTTGTGAAATGTACTTCTTCTGTGCTTATAATATATGCCATTCAATTGTATCTTACCTTACGGTTACAACTAGTCGTTCTTTTGGCTGTATTTTCCTTTTATGTATATTACACCAGTTCTTTGTCAAACGGGGTTCAATAAATTCCAAAATGTAATAAAATGTTTCTGGCTCCATTCTGAAATATTCAACAAACCGCACTGTATCTTCTTTCAATTGCGGGAACAAGTTATGATATTCATCTGACTCTTCTCTTAATTTGTTGATGTTGTGAACACTACATATTTTAGGTTTAAATTTTGATTTGACATTTTCAGTAGCAATCACTATACATGCCATTTCCTCACACGTCAGATCCATGCCTGCGACTGCTTTCCAATACGAGTGTCCCGTCTCCACTCCGGACACTACCAGCTAGTCTGACGCCGACTTACCTGACTCAGATAATCGGAATCGGCATCTGACTCGGAATCGGCCTGCACTCTGGCCGTACCCTACCCAGGTCACTACGACAATACACGTCTCTAAATAGCGGGTGAAAACTCAGGCCGTGTTTCTTTCGCACTCTCCCACTCTCACTCGGAAGTGAGGTCAGATAGTGTTGTTCTATAGTGCAGAGTGCGGGTGTGTGAGTGCGGATAGCGAGTATTTGTGAGTGCATGCTCTATGAACATGGTCTATGAAGGTACGTTTTTGACACTAAGGAACAAAACGTTACTCCAGTTTTGTCGTAGCGCTAGTAGTCTTTTAGCGGAAGCTTAGTCTTATTTTGTCTTTGGCATAAGCTTATTTCACAGATAAAATGTGTAGTTGTTATAGGAAATGTCTGTATTATAGAAGAAAAAATTGAAAATATAGAGAATGTACATACAATTAATTTATATTGGAACACATTTTCAGCCATGCAATTTAGTTTTTGTATGTAGAAATTTATAATTATTCAATGTTGAAATAATTTATTTTGTGTTTAAGAAATTTAAATTTTATATATTTTTTTTCAGCGTACATATATTAAAGAGTTATATAAACAGTTCACCATATTAACATACTTGTATATAAATAATTGTAAAAATTGTAACACCACCAGATGTAAACAAGACAAATCTTAAACTAAAAGACTACTAGCGCTTGGTGACCAAAAGGGAGTCTCTTTCTCTTGCTAGAGAACATTACGCCGTGTCAAGACGTCTTCCTCTCAGACCGTGTCTATGAACAATCTACATGTGTTCCTGGAGCGTTGTTTATTCGTTTACTGCTCCTATATTATTACAGCAATTATGGTGTAACACGACACCGGATGCACGATAACAGCAATTACAATAATGTCAGTAGAGTCTGTGTATGCCAAATACTCGACATAAGCACTCGCTTTCGCTCCCAGAATTCCTACAAATATTTTTGTAACACATACACACTCGTACTCTACTGTCAACTTTGTAATCGCTGGTGTCGTGCATCCAGTGTTTTGCTCGTATTGTTTGACGTATCTGAGGATATACTGCATGCAAAAAAGGGGAGCAGTAAAAAATAAACAAAACTGGATGGAATACACCTGCGTTCCCATGCTTTCACTATCCTTACTCACCCACTCACTCTTACGCACTCACACTCTGCTTTATAGAACAACACACTCTGACATCGCTTCATAGTGCGCGAATGTGAATTCTTGTACTATTTATAACACGGCCAGAGTGCGAGTGTGTATGTATTCCAAAATGATATGAAGGAATTCTCGGAGCGAGATCGAGCGTGGGTGCCAGAGGGAGCGCGAGAGATAATGTTGAGTATTTGGAAGACATCCTCAGATGCGTGGAGTTTCGCAGGTACTCAGGAGATCGGCGTGGAAGCCCTAATCTTGTGCTGAGCCGATCACGGGCTGGACTCTGAGTGGTAGTGGTTAGAACTCCCACTTGGGAGTAGATCTGAGAGTGCGTCTCTGATCACTGGTCTGATCCGCCTGAAGAAAGAACTCGTTCACGAAACTGTTTCGTAGAGTTAGGATAAACCTCACCCTCAGCAAGATTGTCCCCTGTGTTTTACCCCCAAGTGAATCCGTTGCATAAGATGGTTTTCACTATCATCCGCCGTGATTGGATGGGGCGTATCTACTTCTGTCAGGGGGATTCAACTACCTTCGTCGGTTTTTTGCCTAAAGTTCTGGTAGCTATGGTAAGGCTTGACTGATATTTCTTATACATAGAGACCTGAAAAATTCGTGTTTTCCTTCAGGCACAATCTAGAGATCCAGCAACTATATATTTGTATCACGTTCATAATTGACCGTTGACTTACTCGACACTTCCTGGAAGTATCTGAGGCAATAATAAAACTGTAGCTATACAGGCTCATTTCACTGTCAGCGAGCAGATAATAAACAGCTGCTGTCTGCACGATTTCACAAACATTCTTTGAAGCTAGCCTACAGGTCAGTGAACTCGCGAATTTTTCCCGTCGCTACTTGTACTGACTGGGTAACCTGACACCACCCCCTCCCCCAGCGATACCATCTGTATGTTACTCCTGGTATTTCTATGCATTCAGGTGCACACTCTTAATTACAACCAGTGAAATACATGCTGGTTGAGACACCTGACAACATGAATTAGTCACGTACTGAACGTCTCATGCTTGATGTGATGATATGAATATCTTAAACATTTTTAATTATAAATTATATCTTGTAAAACCATTTATTTATTGTTAACTATGCTGGTCCCTACGTGGAACTTGCACATTTTAGCTCTTACTGTCCCACATAAATTGTATTTAAAAAAGTCATCCAAACAGTCACATTTTGGGACGTTAAACACGACTGGAATGTAGGTACCTTAAACTACCACGATTAGTTACTCAATTTACAATCACTATCAAACATTAGCGTTGTGCAAAGTGCCATCAAGATATTTTTTATGGAAATTAATGCATTTGAATTATTTTTTGCTTATTAAATATAATATTCATATAAAAACCCAGCAGATAATGATATGAAGATATTTCTACAGGAGGAAGAAAAACCCTTTTCTCTGCTGTATAAGTTCTATCAACGCTATGAGGCAAAATGGGTTAGTAATATTTCACTCGTAAATTAAAAAGCTCTTAACGAACGTCATACTTAGCCGGGAAGTTTGGATGGGAATATACGCGAAAATTTTTCTTATGAACCAATAAAATTTAAAGGAAATTCTTTCATATAAATTGTTATCATCGTGAACTTTCTAAAGGAATTCAGCCACATCTTCGTAACTTTTCAACATTATAGGTTTAAGATACATACCTACAGTGTAAATTAAAAATAGATTCTTTAAAAAATATAGGTGAAAATATATTGTGAAATGATATTTCCTGTGACTGTGTACTTACAAATGTTAATGAAGGATACGTCATTCTCTAAACAGTTATTATAAACGATGTACCCAGAACAAATTTCATTTTACAGACAATTCTGCGCCATCGAGTAAATTTAGTTTCAAGCTTGATAGCATGGTTTTCATACTAACGGAAACTTGAAATATCACTTAAGTTTGTAACAATTCTCTGCCCCAACAGTGAGAGATTTGACTAACTTAATAAAAACGTTTACATTTTGTAAGGTTTGTATGTGTTTACTGCTAGTATTTTATTGTAGGAGTAGATAAACAGACTGAACCTTGTATAAAAGTTTGTAAAATATTACTGACTCTAATCCATACTTTAAGCTAACTCATGGCCATGGCGGTGACAACTGACTGTAGAAAATATTTTCCTATAGCGAACAAGCACACTTTCTACGCAAAAGATGGTTAGTGTAGTTGTTTCTTGAAATGAAATATGAATTCCGGTATCGTACCATCACAAGCAACACGTATCATGAAGGAAATACGAGCCTTGCAGTCCCCCTTGGACTGCTGCGACAGTCCATTTTTTCCAGAACGAAACGTCCTGGTTACAGACATTAAATTTCACACGTATGTAAATGAGTACCTATATGCCGTGTTTTCGACGACTAGTAAGTTCTCGCTGCCATTAATACAAGTATTTGTGTCGGTAACGCCTTGAAATACTGTACGATCAGTGGCGACCAAAGCGGTCACATTTGACTCTACCGCCTGTGCTACAGCAGGAGTGTTTGGTATCCAGCCAGGAAATATGTATCGCTTCTTCTCACACCCAGCATGTGGCTGGATAGGCGCGTAGGGCGGCCTCGTACAAACACATCGACAGGGGATATTTTACGACGTGCGACACAGCTCCATTATTAATCTGGAAAAGGTTCGTCTAAACGTCACTACTCACATTCGTAGAACGTATCTATTGTTACAAGTAACACACCGCTGTTTGGACTCGAATGATTCGTCTCGCTCAGCTTCTTACGCCGTACATCAGTATAAGGATCATGACTTCACATAAAATGTGTGCAAAACGTATCTTCACATGTCACTTGAGAACGCATGCGTCATGCCTTCAAGTTATCAGGAGTAGTGTAAGGAAAGGGTTGTACACTGTAAGTTTAATGCTACCTTTTATTGCTGATTTGCTATAACGTGAATACTTTTGAAGGCCATCGTTTCGACAACATTTATTAAAAAATAATATGTATTGTAACCACAGAAGTCAATTTTATAGACTTAGGTATTTAAGGTGGTTTGTTTACATGGAAAAATGGCGGAAAACTTTCAATTAAGTTAATGAATTATGTAACTAGGGATTTAGAAGTGCACATTTTACCCCGAAACACCTATTCAATAAATAAACGGTGGTGTAGATGTCAGGAAATTTACCCACAACGACAGAAATTCAGGTTATATTACCGGTGTGATCGTTCTATTCACATGTTATTACTTAACCGATTTTCTTGCGATTGCTACCGTTGATAATGCCGTAGAATCCGCAGGATCTGCTCCGTTTTTATCTCTGAGTGCTCAAGTATTTGCTGTTAAGTTCTCAGCAAGTTCTCAGCATTTCACATTTGAGATCATGATTTTTTGTTAATTGACATCTAACCGACGTGAACATGATGTTAATAACAACAACCACGACTAGGCATTAAGGTACGTCTCCTAACTACAGGTGAATAGAAATGATTTTGCATTTGTAAATTAGATTAATAATGAAATTCAGTTTAGAAGCGTAGGACGTATTCGATTTGTAGCGAACAAAGTTTTACAATGTTATTAATAAAATCAAGTACATTTTTGTTCATTGATCACAAAATAAGGTATCTTAGGTGACTGTCTCCCTTCTTTAGTGAATTTAGCCCGGTTTTAAGATGCGTAAATCATGTCAGAAGGCTACCAACATAGTGAACAAAAAAGTAAAGAATCCACATTCTGTGGCACGCAGAACCCTCCATGAACACATGTTGATATTGCATACATCAGACATGGCACTACAGTACAATTTTTTGCTATCTTGAAGCACATTGTCCCAGAGCTGTTAAAATACTCTTCCAAACACACTTCCATGTTGGCGGTGTTGGTGATGTATCTGGCCTATCACACGATCAGTGTGCAACAACTCATGCAACCGGCTCTACGTAAATTCTGTGTGGATTATGAGCACGGATTATGTTTCCCGTACTGGAAGATGAGGCACTTAGCCAATGAATGAAGTACACAGAGGCCAACATATCCTGCTAAACGCTGTCCATTCATTCACCCCCATCAAACCACCAGCGGAGGATTATTTTCTAATCGGACGACCCTTATTAGTGAGACTGTGATTTATTAAATCACATGAACAACGTTCAGGATGCTTGTGGCTTAGCTTCCAGTCGGAAAATTTTGCTTTCAGTTGTTAATTGTTGTCTGAAATAACTACAGAGTAATGCTTGCTGTGATTCATCATAATAGTATTTAGCTAAGAAGAAATTACTCTTCGTACAGCGCCGCATTTGAATATTGGAAATTTCTGTGCATGCGGTTTGCTCAAATAATTATTTTATCACATAGTTTATAAAAGTGGACACGTGCATATACAGATTGTATGATTTTGTTTTGTGCTGGTAAAAAGTCATAGCCTATTACAGAAAATCCAACAAAGTGAAAAAAAAAAAAATCTCTTTTTACTTATTAAGCGTACGCTAAGAGGTCATTTTTTAAACTGTTCGTGTCAGGGGAAGCCATACATGTCTCTAGTTTTGGTTTTTTTTTGCCATTATAAGGATAGTTTATCAGACTTTGAAATTAATTTAAAAAAACTTTCAAACAATTATTTTAGTACGAATTAACTTACACCAGTAAGGTATTAATGTTTTAACTTCTGAACAGCAGTAAAATTCATATTGAGATTTTTTAATATCTGTTGCAATGCGAGTTTACAATTAGAGTTTATTCGTTTGTTGACATACGCCATTGCTCATGTTTTGCTGATCAAATTTGTGTTGAATGACAAACTACAAAAAATAAGAAGAAACCAAATACAAAACACACACAAAAATAAAAAAAAAGTAATCTCAGAGGAATTCTGTTAGTTTTTTATATTAGACAAGAAAGAATTCTAGAGATAAAATTCTTTGTTGCCTAATACAAAAATTAAAAAAAAAAAAAAAAAAAAAAATTACAGAATTCCTCTGGGATTGCTTTTTTTTATTTCTATGTGTTATACATATATATACATATATATAATTATATATATATATGTGTGTGTGTGTTGTTTGTACTTTGTCATTAAACACAGGTTTGATCAGCAAAACATGTGCAATAGCGTACGTCCACAAACCTTTAAGTTAATAAATTATTATTGAAATGTAAAAATTACGTGCCCTGTAATTTATCCAAGGAAACGCAATTGTATTACATTTAATGTATTTGCTGTGTTTGGTGCGAAGGTACGAAATGAAATCAGAAAAGATATAAGTGGTATATTATATTATTTCAAGAGTTTTTTCTTTATCGTTCTTTATTACTAGAAAATTTTCGTTACAAATATGTAATGAACAAGAAATTTAAGTTGTCATTGCGAAGAACGCATAATCTTTTGGAAATTAAGAATATAAATTGTAGAACATTTAAAGCTTGCTGTATTTGAAGTTAAGAAAAATAAGAGCTAATAATTTTGATAGAGTTATTACTACTTTCATTTTCCTGAGCGTATGTTCTGGCGTACTTCCAGAGAAGTCTCCACGTCCGATATGTTCCACAAGTTTGCGGTCTGCGACTCATTTTGTCGCACTGCAGTGGCCGCGCTGTCACTGGATCGCACCACATTATTAACGAAACTTAAAAGTGTGTGGTACATAATTCAACGCTAAATCCATTAATCTATAATTGTAGGTTTCCTGAAGCCAATTTGCGAAAGTTAAACAATAGCAATCCTAGACAATAGTTTTAGCCAACGTTTTAAACAAAATCGTTTCCAGTGTTACGAACTTCTGAGGCACAATGTCTGTCGCCGGAACCTCGTGGATTTAACTGCGGCGCAAGAGATCACGCGTAACGAATTAGTAATTTTGGATAAATATTTACTCATAAAGTTGGCACAAATACCATTATCTAGGATTGCCATTGAGTAATTTATTCATATTGGCTTCGATAAAAGCGTAGATACCAACTAATGTTTTCAGCGTTTATTTATCTATGACGCACTCTTAAGGAGCAAACACGTAACTTAATCAGCTTTCTGAAAGTAAAAATGCTGTGACATTTTTACCAAGCTCTCGCGACTAGTTTAAAAGGTTCGCAGTACAGACATTTTATAGTTTGGAATTGTGATTTAAAACCAGCATATTTGGGTTAATATTTACTATTTAAAGTCGTTAGAACAAAGCAATTCGTCGTATTATATATCAAAATGAGTTTACAAGAAAATTTCTCCCAATACTTTTGAGTACAATGCATAAAATTTATTTATATTGTAAAGGAAGCCCATAAATATTTTGCACGTTTCATAAAACAGTTTTTCAAACCTACAATTCATAATCTATAATGACAAAAAAATATTGCAACTAAAATACAAATATGTTTTTTGTGCTATCTACGAATTACTTTATTACTGTTAACTGTTAACGTATATTTTAGCGGCCTTGAAACATTTTGTCATCATATGGGATATGAATCGTTACTCGCATAGAATCGGCCTCAGAAATACCATCAGAAATTTTGTATATAGTCACGATCGCAATAGATTGAAGAATTATTAGCAAATGCATTTAAAAGGATCACTAATGGAACACAAAAAATAAAAAAAAAATAAATAAAATTACTAGTGCATTTGAAAGTAGAATTAAATTAGTGAATTTAGTAAGAAATGGCTTTTGGCCAACTGGAACTCTTGTTCAGGAAATAAGATGGCTGATTCAAGAGGTAGAATTCAAGGTTTCTTAAGTAAGGCAAGAAGCCCTTGTATAATTATACAAAACCGACACAATTAGAAATTGTCAGAGGAAAGCATAAACTAAGCAATCTTGAAATAATTATTTTAAATATCTCTGTTTGTTACTGCACATAACTTACTTAATTGTTAACATAGGTTTCTCAGTACTGCTGTTGGCAGAGAATTTCCCCGTGTAGATACCTGTAATTTCTTATTTAAATGCCACAATACTTAAAACCATTATGTTAAATAAATATATTTGTATTTTGTGTACATAACATTTTTTCCTTATTTCAGTAAATGTCATTGACTGCGTAATTTAACTTATTCCGTACCAAAAAAAAAAAAAAGAAAGAAAGAAACGTGACCAGGTTGTTGGAGAGTTTTTGTCGTCGACTCACTGATTTGTCCACTCTCTGAGTTCAAAATTCTACCGAGAGATGGCATGAGGATACTTGACAGTAGAGCGTTCATCTCACAAAGTGCTATATATTGTTTAGAATATGTGTTGAGATCTTCATCAACCGGCAATGTGTAAATTCTTAGAAAAGTGTAAATTAATTTTAACTTTCAAACAGTCTTACAAAGAGCAGTTTATTCCGAAATCCTGATGTTTTAATTATTGCCTTTGTATGACTTAAATAATTTGTTTAGTTAAGTTTAAAAGCCTGTTAATTTTGAGTATATTTTACTGATAACATACAATTTGTGCACGGATAGCTTATGCACAACAACCAAGTATGGCGTCTTGTCAGACAAACATAATTATAGGTTTAAGTATAAACGGTATTTACTAACCAAACACAACATTACCTAAATTCATAGGTATTACGTAAATTTTAACGTGTTATGACTGGAGAAGCATTTGTTTTGGATTTACTTCTCACTACAAAACATCATTTGGTTCCCCTTTTATGTTTAAATCTTTATTAATGCTGTAGACTGGTGACAGTGAAATATTTTGAAACTAACAAAAAAGGACGTTTTACTAACTAGCAGTTCTGTGTTTCTAATATAATATGTATCAACTTGTGCTGGTTTATTTATGTTCTTTGCACTGGCAATCTTGCATGCCGTATGCCTACACATTATGGAAATAAAACAAAGTACAAAACGTATGAGACGATGTTAGGAGGAAGGGCAAGCACGAATCAAGTAATTGAAATTAAACATTCAAATTTTCTCAACGAAAAGAGGTATTATGGTGTTTATAAATTATTAATGCTAATTTAGTAGTAGTGTACAGTATTCGAACTGATAAGGAACTGAAGTAATGAGCTTCAGATAATTACTTTCACACATAAAATGTTTGAAGAGATTATAGAGAAATATTTTACAGATATTATGTAAAAACTTTCTACTATACGACATTACGTCTCCATTACGACATTAATATATTCAGACCTCGACTTTCCGGCGGAGGATTTGTTTACATCTTCATAAATTAAATAGTTGATGTACAGACACCCATATTACATAGAAATGAATTTGTTAAGTATCACAGAGAGGTATGTTAATAAAAGTATGTTGCTATGTTCGTGTTTACATGCAGCTGACGGATATAGTCTAACAGAAGAAAAAAATAACTTTCGAAAGCTTTCTAAAATGTTCCATTAATACTGAACCAAATACATAGTAATGCAGATGGTATACTATATTTGCGGAGAAAACAGGCCGCCAAATGGATTCGCTGCACATAAAGTAAACTGTGTACGAATGAAACATGTAACTTTTAAGAGAACGGCACAAACACTAGGAAAATAAATGTTCGCGACAGTTACTTAAATAAAAGAAATGGTTTTAGAAACCGGACGTTTAGGGTTTTTGACACTGATACGCAACAATTTTGAGAGGCAAAGATATGAATGTTAGTAACAATTTTTCTTTATTAATGTTAAAATAAAAAAATGTATGTTTTTTTTTTTAAATTTCATTTGACACGTACGAAAATAAGTGAAACAATTTTCTCAATATTGACAACACAGAATTATTTTGTTTATGGTCCTAATCTTAATTTTGAAAACATTTATATATACTTATTTGGATTTAACTTGTGACTGAATGTGTCGTCACGAAATAGCAATTAAGAGTGATTTGATTTTTAAACTCTCGCGTGTATCCGCAAATCATAGACGTGTGATGTTGCAGTAACCTAACTCTGATTGGCGCAGACAAATGAGAGACGTCACTTCACAAAGACACGCTGACAAAAACAATGAAGCAGAGATGCAGATGTGCACGTAATGCACTGAAACAAACTGTGGAAAAATTATTTTCGCGAAAAGTTCATGACCCTATGTATCACTATTCTCAGGTGGTAATTATGGACATTGTTTATCGTGGAAAACATGTCGAAATCGATGCTGTGTTTGGTTTTCAAGGAGTGTTCTGTTACTGCGGACTACTAGACTCGTCAACAGCGAGATCATTAGAGACGGTGACACAACTTGATAAAATGACGGGAGTTACGAGAGGAGTCAGCAATGGCCTTTGTTAAGGAACCATCCAAGCATTCGCCTGAAGTGATTTCGGGAAAACATAGAAAACCGAATTCAGGATGGTCACAGACTAGGATCGAACCCGCGTCTTCCCGAATGCAGGTCCAACGCGTTACCTTTGCTCCACTTCGCTCGGTCGTGAGGCAAAAAAAAATTATTATTCATACTGACTCAACACAAAATAATATTTTTAGGTAAAGAAAACTTCTTGTTAAAAAGTCAAAACTCAGGAAAACAACCCCTTAGAATACGCAAGACAAGCGAATCAACAACACAACATTATGCGAACTCGAGTCGTGCGAACCAGCAATGTGATGTAGGAAGTCTACTCACCAACCAAGAGCTAATTATATTTAAACTTTAATTAAAAACAATAAAGCCACTTGGTGCATAACATTAGGCCTATGGCTATTTTTGTTGTTATTTTCTTCGCAGCCGTAAAACAGCACACGGGTAGTATGACAATTACGAATTTCTTTTTTTTTTTTTTCATGGTAATGTTTTATTGTGCGCTGACGAATTTTAAGGTTTGTATATCATTTATTTTTTTTTATAAATAATCATATTTTTACGTTTTTTTCACCAATTGTTGTAACTGAGTATTTTCATTGTTGAAATTAAGATGTTTTGATATATTATGTGTAGCAAGAGCTATGGCTAGGGGAAATAAATGTTCAGTTTTACTGAATGTCTGTGAAATTATACCACAGAATAAATAATGCTATCAGAAGTGACAAGAGAATAGTTTTTCATTGTTGTTATCGTACAAGCTCACGGAGCTTACAGGAATGTAAACAAAGCCATGTAGAATTTGAGACATTGGTATAAATAACCGCGTATATATAGAGAACGACTGTAATTTGTTTGCACATTAATTAATATTTAGAAATGGCAAATATGACGTTACTTACATGTCAATTCCTTAATAGATTTGGAATAAGACGCCATGACTATCCAATGATACAAAGCGTACCATAAAAACCATGCTTTTTCGCTTCTGTTACTTCTTATTTGTTCCGTGCTAAAACTTTCAAACATTAACCAGCTGGAACATACAACCAAGACAGCTAAGAACAATTCCAATGAAGATATTTGTCAATTAAAAAAAAGTACAAACACTCCTTTACTTTCACACATTCAACATTCTTACGTTTCAGACTTCGATACGTCATATTTTGTACCCATACTTCAACTTTTAGACAGGGGCTTCAGACTTTCATACACTGACACAATAAAATCTAAACTAGTTTTCCAACCGATCAACGTTATCAATTATCCATGATTTTCTGAAAATGATGTACATCGATTTTAATGAACGACAGCAGTTTCCAAATCATTCTTTACAATGCATATGTCAAATAATTATGATACAAATACGCCTATATGTGACCGGGTAACATCAAACAATCTTTCCATAAAAATTTGTGTTTATTTAAAAACGTTTTGGCTATTTTTGGAACAGAACAATTTCAATAACATGGAAGTATATATTTTAACATTCATACATTCGACTTTCCTACGTTTTTTTTTTTTCAAGAATACATTAAGCATGGAAGTAGAGGACTGCCTATACTGGAATCGGTTCCTCCGATTGAGAACTACGAAAACACAGACACAGGCGTCAAACTTATAGCATGCCTTGATTACAGTCGGTGGTTGAAAACTTGAAAACTAGGTCTGGTTGACACTGACTTGGTCACAGCAGCTCACGGTAACCAATAACACGGAAGGTCCATGTCTGGAGCTTCACAGAGGCAATTGCCGATCTAGTGAGTTTACATGACATAGGCACAGGTCGGCACGTTTCGCTTCTGTACAGGTACGTATTGTGTGCTAAGGGCACTCGAGCAAGGCAGCCACCCACCTCAGGCTCCAGGTATAGTTTCTATAAATGGCAGTGTGCCAGTTGTTGCCAGCCCCAATTTGAAGCAATTTACAATAGACGGCTATCTCTCGCCCGGCCAGTGTCACAATCTCACCTCGCGCCATCGGCATTTCGTGTTGGTAGCACGTCTTACAAGCTCGTGAAGAGCGCTACGCAAGCTATATCCTGTCCACAGTCAAGATACCACATTTAAGTCATATATTCTCCTACTAGAAGTAAAATATCTGAGAAACAGGTCACAATGAAAAAGTATACCGGCGTGATGTCTTACTTACTTTTTGGGCATTATGCCATTAAGGGGCATCCCTAGTTAGCCTGTGTTTGAAGCAGAAGCGGTAAGGTTGCCGTTGCCCGACGCATGTAATGCATTATCGCTAGAAATAGTGAAATTTCGAAAATTCAATTACCTGCATGTTAGAATCAAGTATCCTATGCACACTCAAGCTCTGACTATTCGTTCATTGTCTGCTGTTCCACCGAGTAGCAGCTAGAGGATAAATGGTTGGGACTTGAGTAAGCATAGGATATTTGATTCTAACATGCAGGTAATTGAATTCGCGAAATTTCACCATCTCTAAATCGCCTCCCCGCGCAAGTTACTCAGTTGAATGTGCTGTTATCTTTTTTCCTATGGGACTTTAAGCGGTGACCACATTAATTTATTTGTGGGCAGCGTTGTTCAAAGTCTAACGCTTGTTCGCTTGTTTCTGTAGTTGTGTTTTTCAAATCCGGTTATTTTTCAAGATATGACAGTCTAATAAAACTTATTTTAGGCCATTTATAGGGGCACGAAAATAATGTTTTTAATAAACGTGCCAAACATTTGAAACTGGAACGCGTTCAGTAGTTTCATTTAAAAAAATTATTGCAACTCGCTACAACGCATATCAAAGGCCCTTTAAGCACTCTAATAAGTAACATTTCATTTGTTGCATATAGATATGGTTTATTAGACCTATATATTTATCAGTCATAAATTCCTGACTATCAGTGATGAAGAATAACGTATAATGAATCTACACTGCAGTAAGGCTAGGTATATTTGATTTCATAGATAATTTAATGCCTTTATTTGCTTGAGAGTTATTTGTAGAATGAACATGATTAGAGGTGGGGAAATTCCGCGAATTCAATGACCTGCATGTTAGAATCAAATATCCTATGTATACGCAAGTGCCGACCATTTGCCCACTAGCTGCTACTCAGTGGAACAGCAGACGATGAACGAATAAACAGGGCTTGAGTATACGTAGGATATTTGATTCTAACATGCAGGTCATTGAATTCGCGAAATTTCACTACCTCTAAACATGATTAATATACATACGAAAGGTATGTTGATAGTTTGGCATTTGAATAATACTGTAATAAGTAAGCGTAAAATGCATGTACCTGATTTTCTAATGACAATGGTGATGTTACATCTACCTTAGGATGTTTGCTACTAGACCATGTCCTAGAACTACCAATACGGCTATTTCGTAGTATTCATCTCAGTCGTTTGATTTAAAATATCAACCACAAACATTTCTGTAGAAGTCACAAAAATTCCGGCTTATAGACTCTTATTCTTTCCTCAGGCGTAGTTAGTTCTACTACAGATTTTATTAATTTAATTTCAACATAATTTTCCACTGAAGCTAAACGTTGGTTTTACTGTCTGTGAGATGTAAGCCACTTACTCCGGAACAACCATTGTAAGAAATGACCAGTTGAAACTCCTCTTACAGAGGGTTTTCTTCTGTGTAGTTGACTTCGTGATATGGAAGCGTAGTAGTTATTTGAAAATACAGCACACCGGTGTAAAATAGTTTTTAGTAAGTATCAAAGGTTAGGGTTCTGTATATTTCTTGAAAACTGCCAAATATGCAAGATCTACGATATTGTTAATAAAGCATATTTTCAACGTTGCAACATATTTGTTACCAATGAAATTGATAGTTTACTGCTTAAAAGTGTCTTTACGAAACTGTATTTAGTTGCTTGGAAATACTCCATTGCGAAATATTAATTGAACAGATTCCTGTTCCCGAAACGTCGTTATACTGTCTGTCTGGAGATCTACAGCCTTTTGTTTCGTCTCATTGTTGTGTCGTTTTCTTGGTTTTCTGTTCGTGTCTAATATCTACTATGTTTTTGTTTCGTCTCATCGTTGTGTCGCATGTTAACTTAAGTTTTTTTTTTCGATTTTAGTTTTTTAGTTTTTTCATTTATTATCTGATCTTTCCTTGTTTAATTTGACTCGATTCCATTTTTTTGGAATTTTAAGTTGTGTATGTATCCTGTTGACTAAAACATACTCTGCTTCTTTACGTTTTTCTAAAAAATTTTAGTTTTATTTTGCAGCCATTTATTTCGCAATGGAGTATGTCCAAGCAACTAAATCCAGTCATGCGCTCCCATTGCACAGTTATTTCAAAGATAATGTCATTAAGACAGATGTTCGTCGAAAAAAAAAAAAACTGCGTGTCATTTGGTAGCGAAGAGGGGTCACGTGTCTATTTGCCACCGAACAAAGTGCAGAGCTGCGACCGTTACAATTTGTTCGAAGAGATCTCAGCGTGGGTAAATTATGTTTGCTAAGGAATAGGATCCAAAGAGTGTTGCACGTGTGATGTACATTTAAGCTGTTTCATTTGTTTGTTAAGTTTAATTTCGGTACGGAAATGGCGGATATGATTATTTTTGCAACTATTTTTTAAACACGATCATCCAGGTGAAGAATATTTAAAAAGTTCAGCCGTATACAATAAACACTCAATATAACATCATGAAATGGTAGGGTCGCCACTGAATGTCATATATAGGCACGTTGTCGGCGTGAAGACTGTACAACAGTTCAGTGACTTGCGAATAGAGGTTAGAATAAGGCCTGATTCACGTACTGAGTCGTCCTTACCGCTGTTGCACGTCTGTGCCTCGAGGACGCAAAATACATTCACCAGTCCTAATAGGGACGAGGTATTACATCACACTTTACACTCGGAGCACGGGTATTAGCGTTAGTACAAGACACAACCAGTTGTTCTTAATTTGCCGTAATTGAAGTCGTGCCATTGAGGAACACATTTCTCGCTCCTAGCAATCTACTGGATGGCTTGTGAACCTATCACCGACCATTCTAATGGTTCTACAGACATCCAGCTTTATTTTATAGTGATTGCCCAGTACCGCTTCTCTCTGAAAACATCCTCACTTTTACACTGTTGTCAGTCAAGTGATTTGTGCGTAAAGGCAACAGTGCACTTGGGGAGGGGGCAATGCCTTAAAAAATAGCTATACACCAAGCCTAAAACGGCAGTAGGGGTAGGGGTCCCACAGTGTTCTCCCCAAGGTGCAAAATGATGATATTACCTCGCTCTTATAAGTTTTGCAATGGTTTCGAAAATATTTTTGAACGCAAATTAGTACATATAAAAAAATTCATACATCGTTTGTATCATATTTTTTCTGTTACAATACACCAAACAAATTTTTTGATTTTTGCCCCTGAAATGTTACATATTTTGTGGTCAAAATAAGCAAAAATTAAACAAAGTATTTTTTTTTGCTAGCAAACGGTACAATATTTTAAAGAACGCTCTTGCAAAATTGTGTACCATATGATTGTAAACAGTCTCAAAGTTTTTCAAAGCGTTTTTTAAAAAATATTCGAGTTATTTGTAATTATTTAATTATTTGAAATAAATGAAAGACCACGGCCCTAAAAGCATTTTCGAAATTAAAAAAAAAAAATATAAGTTACCCATTAATAAGTTGTAATACATTTAAGGATAAATACCGTCTTAAAAGTGAAAACCTTTGTGCTTATATAAAATCAATTAGGTACATTTTTAAGTTTCCGCTTCCATATTAATGCAATAAATGATTGTGTGGTGATTGTTGTGTTGTATTTTATGGAGCTGTAGGGAAATGATGAGGTAACCTTTTCAATATTTTACTTGGCACATATTTGGTTTTGTATTTCTGGAGCAGTCTTGGGAAGGGCCAAAGACACTATGCCTCCCCTTTTTCCTCTAGATCTACCCCTGAATCGATGCATATTGAAGTGTCGCCCTTACCGCTTCGTTTATTCTGTATTACAGACACGACTAATCAAATCAGGTGGGATGCTCAATAAAGGACCTGGCTTATTGACGAATAAGATACATTTGCCTGGATTGTGCGAGACGGTAGTTGAAGACGTCAACAGAACCGTTGAAGTCAGAATGCCTGTATATCTGGACGTTGCTAGTTACGACTTAACATTTGTAAGTAACGTTTAGTGTCAAATTACGCTCTTGAAAACTTTTCTTTAAATCCTAACTTCAGTCCTTTATCAATTGTTTTAACAGGGGAGGTTTTGAATATTTAATCCTGCTGTGCTGTATCTCAAAAATTGGGTTGGTACAGTTATAATAACGTGATATTTTTGCCTACTTTCGATAAGGAAGAAAGTATCGAATAGTTATACCTAACCTGTTAACCGAAATTCACTCAACTCGTAACACACTACATATGTTCTAGTCAGAGCACATTTTGCATTTTGTAGATTATAGTACCTCCCATGATTTTTTTTTCGTTA
Source organism: Medauroidea extradentata (assembly GCA_003012365.1). Classification (NCBI taxonomy): domain Eukaryota; kingdom Metazoa; phylum Arthropoda; class Insecta; order Phasmatodea; family Phasmatidae; genus Medauroidea; species Medauroidea extradentata. Next base: position 34,201 of record PNEQ01109200.1, read on the forward strand.
CATCATTTTAAACAAAACCTTTGTGTGCGAATATATGTATACATATAATGGGAACTGTTAAAGCTATAGTTACTGAATTTCGCAAGAAACTTTTAATGTAAACGTTTGGTTTTTAAGTTGCTAAGACTGAGTTTTAAATAACCGTCATTAATACAGACATTAGTTTAATTTTTCTTTATATACCAATTAGACAATTGTACGGTAATCTTAGAACGTTGAAAGTATCCTTTAAGGTCTGCTACATTGAAAGATAGTGTCGCATGTTATGTATAAGCTTTGTTCATTACGTAACATACAGTCACGTGATTGGCAATGAATTTAGCTAACAAATGGTATTGTTTTCGGCATTGTAGACGTTATTTTTTCTGTTATTTTATAAGTTTCTGTAGTGTAAAAGTTAACTGTTAGTATACCTTACCTACAGAAACATTGACGCTAGTCCGCATAGAAGTTTCTGCAATTAAACCTATCTTCGTAGCGTAAATGGTTGCGGGGAAAATTGTTCTGGCGTCATGTGACTAGTAAAGTAAGTGTGTTCGGCTTTATGATCTCACAATGAAATATACTTTAAAATTTACCTCCCACGGAAGCTCTTAACATCTTCAGCGATTTACATTGAAATATAGTAGATTACACATAGTGTTTTTAATGGCTGGTTTTATTATAACACTAATATCACAGGGCTACGCATTAAAATCACAACGGGAACAGTCATCGTTTAAAATACCTGAGAACCTCGCTAAGACATTGTAAAAACGTTTTACTTTAAAAAAATTACTTGTGAACACAGTGGCTGCTTGGAAACTTAAAATTGTTCCTTGTTAAACACGTAATTTCAAAAACAAACCACTTGTAACTATACTATCGATTCTTCATGAATCTGTGTCCTGGTATCTACTTTGCAATAACGTCAAACGATTAGTACAACGTAACGAATAGTATATGTCTGAGGAGCTTACACGTACGGACCGTAAAAAAGTTTAACGTTAATGGAAACTCTTGGCGTAGAACAACCAAAGCATGTAGGAATAAAGGTTGGTTCACAATTTAAAAACATAAGCACATAGCATATAACATAACAGCAGAAGCTGTGCACTGCCAATCAGACGCTCTGTGCAAAATTAGTTCACAACTGCATTCTTACTACGTTTAGACAATGGTATTTTCAGACGAATTTTAAATATTCCTTGCTGTGTAAACGTCAACCAAAGGCCACTGAAACATATTTGAAGTCGAATCGTATTTTTAATAAAAGGAAATACAGAAACAAAGTTCCTTTAAACTGCACAGCGAAAAACATTATTTATAATATAGAAACATAGTTTAAAACACTCAAATGTCTTATTCTAGCTTTGGTTTGTTCTCGTGTATTTTAATAGGCTACACCAACGTTGCGGACATTCACAAAATCCTTTGCTGTTATTGGTTGGTTTGCTAAGCGTACGCACTGGATATGAAGTATTTATATTTACTATGTCAGCATTTTCTATGCACTTGACCACTTTGGTGTTGTGAATCGGTAGGTAAGAACACATAAAGATTAGTTCTTGTGCGAACGGCCTATGTTCTATGCTTACTGTTATATCAAATTGTGAACCCAACTTATAAACCGACGTACGTATTCCGAGCACAGTGCTAAATAGGCACCGCCATTACTGCTTACAAATCAGCGACTTATACATGGACATCTATTCTCTAACTTCAAAACCGGTAAATATCTACGTTTGTGATTGTCTTTATATCATATTCTCTAAAACCTCTCTTTACCAGGATCTAAACATGCTTGTCAATTCTGTAGTTTGTGCACTGAAAACCTTCATTCATCATACTAAATTATACTTTCTCTGTTTTCATAGCGTGTTTTCAATTACTTATTTATTATATTTAATTAACATAAATTTTATTTGATCCTCTTTACAATACCGATTACAAAAGATCTTTGAAAGATCTGTGCAATGGTAATTCATAACTAGATTCAGTTTCTTGGACGTACTCCACTGCAAATTGAATGACTGTCAAAGAAAACTAAACAAATAAAAGAAAACCATAAAATAAGCAGAGTATGCTTAGTCAGCAAGATACATACACAACATGAAATTCCAATATGGAATCGGGTCAAATAAAAAAATGAACAAACAGATAATAAATGAAATTAATAACAAATAAAAAAACCAAATAACATGCGACACAACGATGAGACGAAACAACAAACACATTAGACATTAGACACGAACAGAAAAATAACAAAAGAACACAACAAGTAGACGAGACAAATTGCAACAGATATCAGACATATACAGACAAGACAAACGACAACAATGAAGAGACGAAACAAAACACAGTAGTTTTCCAGACAGACGGTGACGTCGTAATACTGTCTGTCTGGAAAACTACTGTGTTCTGTACGTGTCTAATATCTAATGTGTTTGTTGTTTCGTCTCATCGTTGTGTCGCATGTTATTTGGTTTTTTATTTTATTTGTTATTAATTTCATTTGTTATCTGTTTGTTCCTTGTTTTTATTTGACCCGATTCCATCTTGGAATTTCATGTTGTGTATGTATCTTGCTAACTAAGCATACTCTGCTTATTTTATGGTTTTCTTTTATTTGTTTAGTTTTCTTTGACAGTCATTCAATTTTGCAATGGAGTACGTCCAAGAAACTGAATCTAGTTACCGATTATAAAAGTTTAAACACGATATAGCATGGACTAGAACGTTAGTATACCATTTTACGAGAGGTAGCGGCATAGTACTGCGTTAGTGTAACTAAGGCCAAGAGATAGCAGCACGCGAGCTGAATAAAATGTGTCGTTTCGTGGACAATCAAGGTTAATATAGACAGAATTATAATATACGTAACACATTTAGTAATTACGGGGAGAAAAATAACGAATTTTTGTCTCCTTCCGAGCAGTGTTTCAATCGGATTTGTTCTCCAACAAGGATGACTGTAGAATACAACTTAAATATGTCGGCCATTTTCATGGACTTTGTCTCGTAACAACATCCTAGGACCCGAACTTTATATAAAGAGAGGCATGAGACAGTTGCAGCACCAATTTTTAGCAGCATAACACGGATTCCCGTCGTAAAGATGAAGATCGCATAAGGGACTGATAAAGTTAAAGAATAGACGCCCAGTTCATCCAATTCATAGTTCTCCTCTTAGATTTTTAACAGGGCTTGTTAAGTCTATTTAATACACCCAGTTACACAATCAGCTTAAATAATAGTGCAAATAGTTCCCATACTTATTTTGGATGTATAGAAAATTGTATAGCACGAAATACGCAATGCGTTTGCGTTGGGGGACACTTTTTAACCCTACTGTTCATACCAACGACTCTTAGATATACGCCAGAAAATTTATATTAAAATTAAAAATCTCACATTATTTATCAGGGAAATCTTTATGTCTTCTGAAAATAACCAAATATTAATTTTTTTTTTCTGATTTAAATATCACTGCTCTATAGGGCTATTCAACTATGAAGCAAAAAATGCAACTGGCTACTGGTAGTACCACAAACACATTTAAGTAATGATTGGTGATTGCAATGCTTGTAGAAGAATTCATGACCTCTAACTTTGCTCTTTTTAGGATTTGACAGCGAATAGTAAACTCACAACCACCCCTACCGGATTATAGGCATGGCAAATACACACTACAATATGTAGTTTATAACAAAAAACCGCTGTAAAAATATTTTGACACTATTAGAAACTACTGCTCTATTATTTAAATAAAACTCATTTTTGGTTACTTTTACAAAAATGAAAGCAATGCAACCAAAGTTAAAGCAACTACTTTCTAAAAACGATATGTACAAAAAGTTGTATAACGTTGGTCAACTGCTGAAGTCTGCGATATGAACGAGGACATTTAAGATCGACGCGACCGACAATGACTACAAATAAGGACTTCATTGCAACTGGTTTCTTGATACAGGGCGGATAGCCTGGTCATGAGCTCAGGCCAGCTACACTCAACAGTACACCTCCTTTGTAACTCCACAGGCTAGCCATAATGTTCTCTGCCTTACGTAGACAGTTGACGATAAACATAGAATTTTTAAGACTCTACTAAATGTTTGCTGGTGGTGAGTTTCTATCTAGCCGCTACTTGGTAAATAAACACTGCCAAATGACTTATTAAAAATAAGAAGTTTATATTGTGATTTCAGTTTTTATAATGTGGTCGTGTACAGTGAAATGATACGTAGTGTCGACAATTAAGGCCATTCTCTCTTTTGCGATCATTATTTTTTTAAGCTTAAAGATGGCATCAAAAAACTGTCAGGCAGTTTTGCCCGCGAAAGTTTATTATTTCAAAACAATAAACAATACAGTTTCGACTAAAAAGTTAAATTACCATAATTTCGTTAATTTTATGATTAGATAAAACCATAGCATTAACTGCATTGAAAAAAAATCTGCCAACATGGAGAAGACTATTTTAAACTTAACTGCCAAACAAATTTTTGATATCTGCTCTCGTTTAAACGTTAAAAAAGTAATATCGAAAAAAAGTAGAAACAAGAGAGTATAGGCCTTAAAAGTCATGTTAAAGTTTTTTTTTTTCGTCGAATAGAGGCCTGCTCATTGGTTCATTGTTCCCTTTTACAAACAGTGTCTTCGCATTTGCAAACGTCATACTCACCTCTATTTAATTCAGATGCTTTTTATGTTACAGCTATTTATTGGAGCACAGCTGTGTTTTAAATAGTAACAATGGGGTGGTCTGGATACCATCTTGAAGTCCCAGTAGGGTGGCTGCTCTAGTGACGTGTGTACCGACACAATATCTCCTGTAATCACCTAAGACTTTAGCTTATAGAATGAGTATTCGCCACTGTTTAACATATTTGTCTGTAATAGTTAAAGCTGTGTTGGATTAAATATTAAATGTGGCCAGTTATTGGTGGATATTTAAGTTATGGGTGTTTTGGTTAAGCGCAAGTTTAGGTATTTCAGATAAAAATTTCTAATCCATGAAGTTTGTAGTTTCTCTGGCAAAAGCTTAAATCATAGTGCATAGTATCACAACAAGGGTTAGACATTTATGTGAACACAAGTTTGCGTATTTAGAGAAATCTAAAACTTTTATGTAATGATAGGCTATATATATGCATATACTTGTTATACAATAAGTCTATATTATAAAAAGTTAGAAATTGCTCGTATATGTACTAGTTAGTGGGTAGTAAAAATGTTTTGTTTTGTATGTCTAATTTTAGAAAACATTTTGTGTAATTGTACACAAACGTTCAGTGAAATTAAATTAGGGCTACACGTTACCACTAAAAGGTATAAAATCTACAGCATTATACATGAAATTGTACATTTTAAGGTTCACGTTTCTTGAAACTAAAAAAAAAAGATTGTGTGATTCCTTTAATTAGCGTAGTTTTTGCGGCATGGTCATTATTGAAACGCAGTCGTGGCTGTTAAATCTTAATAAGTATGTATTTTAAATTTAAAGCTACATAAGTAGAAATACATCACTGTAGAGTATTTTCTCCTAATAGCATAATTTTCTATTACCTTTATTGTTAGAAAGCAATCATAATAGTTATATCGGTTATGTAGAGTAATTTTACAGCTACGATAAGTTTGTAAAATTTTCATTTAGATCTTTAGGAGAAAAACAACGGTTAAGAAGAAACTTACCAGATCATGTCTTTGAAATTTTCAAATTTCTGCGTTTTTTGTATTTGAAGCTATGACTACATTAAAAACGCATTAATCGTATAGTGTATGGAAAAAGAAAAAACGTGAACGTCCAGGATATATTTCTGATAGGAGAAAACTATTCTGCTAATAGCACACTCAGCAACTAGAAAATTGAGTTTGCTGTCCAAGATGTGTTACTTAAGTACGATAGATTCCAACAATGTTATTAGAAATCGAATATTAAATTGAACGAGAGCAATTAATTTACAATACGATAGCCAACATTCTGAAAAAATATTATTTGACAAAAAAGTTTAATACAAGTTATTTCATATGCAGCACAAAACTTCTCAAGTTACATTTGTGAACTTACAGCTAGAGGAATGGAATGGCAACTCACTGGACGTACATTCCACCACAGCAGATATTCGAAAAAATTGCTATCGTTGAAGAAAGAAAGTTAAACCGTAAAGTTACTATGTTTACATCGTGCAAGATGTCATAGAATATTTTCACGTATTTTAAAACTAATATTGCTACTATAGTTTTACAGTGCGTCATAGGAAAAATATCAACCATTTATTTAAAACAACCAGGTAGATGATTCACTATGTGTACTTTATTTTTGTGCCAAATTAAGCATGCTAAGTGGTAAAAATAGTTAGTTTCACATAATTTATCACCAAGGAGGAGGAAAAATTGGACAATTTTTTTTGTCCATCAGTGTAAATTTACAAACGCATAGCATTCATTTTCTACGAGGTTAATAGTTTTTTTTTACTTACATTTCTTTCAAAGTACGATAAATAATACTTGGGACAGCTATTTGATTACGTATCATACCTACATTTTAAGCAAATGCTTTAGTTTGTTAGTTTATGCTGGTGCTTGTATGTTAGTAGATAGAGGTGTGTTGGAATGATATTTTATATTAATGTAACATATTCACGCACACATTCGTACATATTCATTTGTATGTTGATTTGCATTATGTATAGAGGTAGGTCAATTTCGCAGATACATTCCAAGTCAGGTTGAACGCCAAATATATATATACGTTTGACTACTGCAAGCCAGTAGTAAATAAGGAAATAATGCGAAATGCTATTGCTTGCTACCTGCTTGTACGGTTATAAGCCAATATATAATCGATTGTGGCCAGTGGGTGTATAGGACTGACAAGTCTAGGCTGCTGCCAGATGAATCCGCGAAATTGACGTCTACCTTTTATTATGTTATAATAGCTATAGACCGGAAAACTTCGCGAGTTCACTGAGCTATATGCTAGCCTCCAAGAATATTTGTGTAATCGTGCAGACAGCAGGTGTTTATTAGTTGCTCGCTGAAACTGTGAAATAGTCCTGTGTTCATTTACAGTTTTATTATTGGCTCAACTACTTACAGAAAGAGTCGAGTAAGTCAACGGCCAATTGCGAACGTGATACAGACCTACAGTTATTTGAATTCTACCTTGTGGCTAAAAGAAAACGCGAAAAAAGCGTGTTATAACGTGTCGCAGCAAATCGGTTATGTAAAGTAGAATATTAAATATGTTTTAAGATTATGTACCAGAATAAACTATTTGTCCAGTTTAAAGTACTTGGTAAACTAGTGTTTTTTGTTACTTCGCAGAACATTGTACGCAGGGAATGTAGGCAACAATGTCCCCGGAAACATATTATAATCCTTCAACCTGTACTACCGCTCGAGAACTAAGAAATAAGAATACATGTTTGACGAAGGCTAGGAACATAAATTCTGTACGAGAATACTCATGCCCCACGATAGAAACGTATGGATCCTGGATCCTTGTACAACACTTATATCATAAGTTACGCCTAGTTTATAGGCAACAAAAAGTATTATTTTTCTCTGCATGATGTGGAAATACGGGCTGTCACTTAGTTTATTTTTTTTCAAAGTGTCTTGATGTTATGACAAACCCAACTTTTTAAGCTATTTCTGCCCACACGAAAACATAAAATCTTTTTGGAACATTATTTTCAGTTTTAATTTAACACATTCCTAATTATTTTGGCAAAGGGAGGAGTAGCGAACAACTATTGGTGATCGCAGTTGTAAGTCGAGAAATTCAAACAGCGTTTAGCAATAGCATTATTGCAATTGAAAACATGTTAACACTAATCATAGGATTACAAATTAAGCACACTGTTGACGTGTTGTGAATGGTGTCAAATTAAATGGCTGAAAGTAAAATTCAATTGAAAAAAACAATAAATGTCGCTACTGGACACGTAATCATAAATTAGATGATAGACTCAAGTCACGTAAATCACCAATGTGGCGCAAAGTCGTTCACCATTCAGCATACACCAACAAAGAGATGTGACAATCGGACACAGGTCCGAGTATGTAACTTTAACTAAAAATCGACTGAGTATGCATACGTGAATGTATTTACAAAAATTTAGATCTTCGCATGCACACTACTAATGTGGTTATAAAAATTGGCTCTTGAATTTGCATCTCAGGTTAGAATTTCAAACAGCAAGAAAATACATCGTGTGAGGTGTCATTGCACTTACATCCGATGTAAAGTATTACCAAACCTAATACACATGGTTATCGGTTTGGAACAAGAAGGTGTACATGTACAGGTATACAAGAAAGTGTACTTATCCTTGTGTACAAGCCCCATGAATGTACCGCAGACACATCTGTACTTGCACGCATGCTTGACTGTGCCTGTATGCCAAACAATTCGGAAATATGTGATGGTCCCTCTTTAGTGTTTTTTAACTGTTTGTATTTTGTTACTAGGATATCGAATTTGTAATTTTAAATTATACAATACATCAGTATAACACGATACAAACAGATAACTACATTTGTTGTGACTAATCAATGCTTCAGTTGGTTTTATATTCTTAAATAATGTCAGGATTAACAGACGTACATAAATGAGCAAAATATAACACAAACAAAAGATTTGCACAAGAAAGTGCGTGGAAATTAGAACCGTTTTCAAACGTTTCTAGCTAGAACGCAACGCCTTGCATACACGTTACTTGCATACAAGTCAGCCAGTCTCACGTTTGAAGTTGCCTTGCACACGATCCAAGTTGACTTGGACAAGAAGGTGTACACATTCTTGTCCGAACCCAATAACCATGCGTACTGGGCTATACAGTACATATTGCAGCATATAGCAGTGCAGGAATCGTGACTGTTTTTAATAAGCACGGTATAGCAGCAAGTTTACGCGCGGACTTTGCTGTAGATCTGGCTGTCACGTAAATAAACCGTCTACAACTCTGTAGTAATCGAATGGTCTAGGTCGTTCATAACGGGAATACAGCAGTCAGTAACAGGAGACCGTAACTATCGCCAGTCCGCATTTTGAAATATATTATGACGTCAACTGTTGGCAACTCAGTGGTTCCGAACAGACAACATTTATCCGTAACTATTAAAATCTAGCAATTATTCTGTTTGTGTAACACATATGAAAGTAATGAACACAAATTAAAACACGGTAGAAAAAACCAAAGAATTTCGATTAAAGAGAAAAATTACGCATTCAAACGTAATCCAGATAGTTTAGCCTGAATATTAATGAGCTGATTAAAACGCCTGTTAAACATGCAAATTGTTGTTAAATGGCAATGTCTAGACAATAATTTGCACGTGTTAAGTACCTTCAATCTTCTCCGCAGTTAAGAAGATAATCATAATCTCGGAATTTTCAAATTTTTAATTATCTTATACGTCAATTACCGAATCTTTCTTAAATGCAAGCTGTATAAATGAAGGTAGCAAAAATGCATGCGCACATTTTTTTAAAAACCGGTTTAGTAACATAGTAATTATAACAGCGAGTAATGAAAGAGCCATGAACTGCAGCGGAAAATAATGTAACCGTGATTAATGCTTCTATAAATTATATTCAAAACATATTTTTATTCGTTCAGCTTTCTCTATTAACACTTAAAAACATTTTGATTGACTACTTACAAACCAGTAGCACTTAAAAGAGAACGCATTCGTAAGCATTCCAGTTGCTCGGTCATTGATTTGTGTTACGTGACACCAAATCCTAATAACCCAAAATTATTAAATAAATAATTTCCATGGCATTTATAAAGTTTTAAAAGAACTGCATTAGTATTTTGTGAGTGAGAAATGCACCATGTTTTTTATTACTAGGATATTTCCGTTGGGCTATTACGATTTAACATTTATTAATAATAGCCGATTCACGCAAAGATAGTCAGTCTATAAATCTTTAAATAGGGTTTCCTTTATTTTGTTTACACATACATTACTGTGTGTGTAGTAAACAAACGATAAACTATAATAAACGATTTCCCCAAAAACCAATATTTCATGTAAACAAACATGTGTTAACAAATATTCATAGATGTATGAATTGTGACTACGTAAACTTTGAACTTCTGCTGCTGCTACCTTCACTCTGTAACCGTCTTGTCAATGTATAGAGATTACGGTAACGCGTATCCACGGACGTGCGCATGTCGATAAGCACCGAGTGCCAAACATGCGTTGATGAGTGAATACGTCTACATCTACGCAAGTATATCTCTGGCAAAGTATGTGACTTTTGCATCATCGAGCAACCCGTGAAACGGAAGTATTTCGGTTACATAGCAGAATACGTCAAATGTCCACGAAAAATCTGTGAAAACTGTTAAATCCCGTGTTATACGGCAGGCCTGGGCTAATTAACAATACCGAGAAACGATTATTCAACCCAAAACACAGAAGTATGTGAAAGGAAAACGTACGCTTTTCGACGGTTGCGACACATCTGATGAGCGACGAAACATTCGTCAAGGCGTCCGAATTCACGTGAAATTTCGTTTTCAAGAAAGTATGACGAAATTCGCGGGGAAAAAAATTAATTACCCTGAATTTCGCGGTGTTTCGCGAAATGCATGAATAAGAACTTTTGGCATCCTGTG
>PNEQ01109200.1:44919-61049 GCA_003012365.1 Medauroidea extradentata
ATATATATATATATATATATATATATATATATATATATATATATATATATATATATATAATCTGCTTTGTCACTTATGAGCTGTTAGGTACATTTTTACGCTAGCGTTTTTGCGAATATTGACATTCTGTTTTCTGTTACATTTGTTTACAGTCTATCTAAACAGAACGTGTCGTCGGCTTCATCATGCGACGTCCCGATAAGTGGCGAAACACCATTTTCTTGCTGTTTGCAAAATACATCACGTAGATAATTTAATTTTACTTCAGCAATCGATAGGGTGACCTGAGTACACAGCGGCATGTACTTTAAGAATATTAGCAAAATTTGACCAAACAAATGTAAAGTAATTATACATTTTTTCAAGTAGAGATTACGTTTATGTAGAGTATTGGGCGAAGATGACGTGCAAGGACGTGTGTCATTAAGGCTCAACAAAGGATAAACCACTGTCTCACGTATATTTATACAGCGCATTACTCGATTATTCGTCGTGGTATTGTTTATAAATTCACACTTGGCCACTCAATGGTGGTACACCCTGTGGTGTGTGTGTGTGTATATATATATATATATATATATATATATATATATATGCACACATATGTTTATATTTATACGTATGTACATTTATACATACACACATTTTATACGGATATACATATATGCATGCATCCCTAAGATACGTTAGTAAAACAGTAGTTAAATTGAAAACGTCGGCCAAAAAGTATCATTAAATACATTTGCTCGCAATTAGTTAGCGTCTCCTTTCACCATTCATGATGTAACGCTCATTAAGGCCCTGGGCACAGACATTGCCCATGATTTAAATCTGCGTCCTGTTATAACAGTTCGCCGCCGTTGAGCATATTTCAAGCATATAATATATTTAAAAAAAAATTTTGTTTCATATTCGTAGCTCTGAATTAGAATAATATTGAAGCTAGATGTGATTAAACTAAACAGATTTTTTTTAATGTGATGAGTAGACCACGTCGTTGGTGATTGATAACTTGAAAATCGCATATGTGGCAACTTCCCACATATACAGAATGTTCCTCAATGACAGGTACAAACGCTGTTAGGTGATTCCTTACCAAAACAGGGATAAAAAACCTTATACGAACAGTGTCGTATAGTAGCTGATTAGAGAGATATACACACTTAAATATCTGCATTTAAAATTGTTTTCACTGGAAGTAATAAAACTTATTGGAGATTAAAGTAAACTTTTGTAAATGATGACGTTTCTATAAGTAGACCGTAATCTTCTACACAATTATGGAGTACTAACATCCCCTACATTGATGAAAAACGGGGGTAATATGTTTCTAAATACGTAAGGTGTAAGTAACCCTTGGGTAAATTTGTTATTTTCAAAGAATTAATACGCATACTAATTGCAAAATACACGTCAACTTCACAAAACATTCAGTGTAAACTGTGGTTGCGAGGGTGTACATGGTTGCCTGCCTGCGTTGCAAGGCTGGTCGTACAACTGAAAATTTACGTAAAGTAACATCGTTCATAGATTTTTTTCTTTAATGTCTATTATTTTATATAATTTTTAGTTAAAACCACTTAGATTTAGATGTTTAATAAGGGTGGATATCTCCCTTGAGTCAGAGACGATACTGTTCGTTTAATGTATTCGGTACCTTTTTTTGGATAGGGAACCATTTCACAGCGTTTGTACCTGACTTTAGGAGCATCGTGTATGTTCGGTACAGATACGGACGTACTCGATTTTGTCGGTCATGTACAAATCTTTTTACAGGATGAGTCAGGACGAAGTGCGTAGTTTCGTGTGGTGATAGCTCGCAAAAAAACATGTCGAAAATGTGTTTTCAATTTGTCTCTAAAGTGAAAATTGTGGGAGTAATGCTACCCTCAAACTAAACTTTCAAATAACATTTCAATAAAAATGTCAAAAATCTACATAATATTAAATGACGAAACTTTGTACAGTGTTTTATAACTGACTTCATTTACATTTAAGCAATTTAGTTTGGTAATGTCATTGGCCCATTATTGTTCTAATGAAGCACGATACTTTTCTTCTGCTTATACACTTAAATGTAATTCATGTTGTACTACAGAATATTAAACAGGCGCGGAAGTTTAATAAAATGGTTATCTCGTCGAAATTTGTTAGTGCATTTTTGTAACGCCTGAAACATATGCAGGCATTACGACCTTCTTGCAAGGCGTGTAACAGATCTAATAGGCATGTTATTGTCAGGACGGATTTATCGTCTAAGATATTGCAAAACGCCTATTAGTAATGTTGGTAATTTTGTACAAACCGGTAGATAGAATAAAATGCCTGATTTATATTCTTATTTTAATGTAGTTAGTGTTCCTAAAACAACGTTATGTTCTCAGTGTGAATACGTGGCTATACAGAGTTTCAAATGTAAAGAAACATTTCTAAAACAAATGTTGAGAACATGTACAGCAAAAGACAATCATGTTGAAGAAATTCAGATCTTGATAACTTCTGATGTAATTTAAAGTAATCCGTACAATACAATATATGTTTTACCTTAGTTCTGCTTTTTGTCTAGTTACTGACGTTTTTAATATTGCAACTACCGCGTTAGCGGGCATCTTTGCGAACGAGTTTTAATGCTGGGAGATTTGAGGTTACATCGTAGGATCCCCGTTTTCTTCTAGTTTCACAAGTCATCGGTGATCCTTCTCTATATATACAGGATGTGCAAAGTTGCATGCCAATATTTTGGTGGAACAATTCTCACATCAAAACTTGTAGTATCGGTATACACCCGAAAACGTACTATTTCTGCTCTACAGTTCACAGTGCGTGATGCATAGTACATAACGTGCCGGCTGAATCATTACACTGTGAAATGCTAGTGCAGCAATTATTGGCAACTGCATACCAGATGAGACGTATTTTATTGGACGGTTGGCATTACCCGCTGTAGTATTCCACAGTAAGATGATCCAGCTCATGCGCCATGCACTGTAATTCATGACACCTGTAGTACAGTAACGGTGCGTTTTCGGGCGTATGTTCATAAACGTATTTCGTTCATTTAAATGTTAGAGTTATCACCCTAAAATATTGCCACGAGATAGTAAACCGACCACATTCCATGATGTACCTTAACATTGCGAAAATTACATTGCTGGCTTCACAGAATCGGAAACCTCTGTTTACCGAGTTCACTAGCTTACTAATTGGTAGCAAGCGTTACGGCAATAAGTGGCCAATGTATCAAATACAATATCAATTAAAATGTTTAACATATTTCTGTTACTGAAGTTCAAAGCTATAATATCACGAAGTCGGGTAGGTTCACCCTATTTTGCAACACCTTCAGTTACCCTTTTCTCTGTGCGGGTCAAAGTTGCGAGACTATAGCAGGCTGACTTTCACGCTCGTGAAGATATTCTCCTGAACACAAAGTTGTCCTTTAACACGTTCTGCACGTGAAATTTTAATTTTTACAATGGTTGCTGCAAGTACAATGCATGTCTGACATTGACTCTTACACATTTTACATCTTACAAATTTGGGGAGCAAGGCAATTATTGCGAGTTTGCTTACCTGTAAGTGCAGGCTCCATCGTTCTATGAGTACACAAATAGATTATAATTACGGGCACGATTTTGTCGCGAATAGATTGTTGCCCCACTTTGTTTCAGTGACTCACGTGCACATCGGCAGTTTTGCTTCAAGGTTATTGGCAGCGTGTCTTTGTTCAGACACGTTTCTCATTTGACTGCACCAATCAGAATAAGATTATTGTGAGTCTGTACATCTATAATTTGCCAAGGCCAGTGAGAGTAAAATCATCCAACCACAGACGATGTAGAAGATCTGAAAATGTGCACATGACGCATTGGAACCAAATATTGCAAATAGCTTTTCGCCATAAAATCGTGGCTTTAATTATAATTGATGGTAGTGTGACTATTGACTCATTGCAAGGCGTAAACTAAAGACATCTTATTTGTTTTAAGCACACAGAGAAATATAAGATTGTAGGTAAGGAGATTCTTATGTTTCGTTGAAAGCAACGTAAGTAAACATGGGACTATTGCAGCAAACACTCAGCTACGGTGAAACGTTGTACGTAGTCTATTTCAAAGCAGCGTCTTAGTATTTACCTGAAGTGATCATTTTTGAACATTTCAGAGCCTTCCAGTACAATCGTTGGTTGATTCTAAGATTGAAAGGAAATGGACATGTACTTGGATGAAATCTTGTCACAGAAAGATCCACATAAAATGTATAATTTTCTAGTTTTAATAGTTGTTCAAGTGGGGAAACATCATAATTTTGTATTGGTATGAAAAAGTGTTAGTTTTGTAGAAGTTGCTTGGGAGTACATATTCCTCTTACAAAGAAGTTGGCAAAACAATTTTTTCATAATGACATTTCAATGTCAACATTCACATGTTTTTCCTTCTTTTAAGTCGCGAAAACGAATTAACATAACTATATGAAACTAATTCACATTGAAATAACATGCCAAGAGCTACGTTTTTAAGTATATAAAACCCCATTACAAAATACTGCCGTACTTTTTTAATAATCGCCAAAATTAGCGAATTATTGTAAACATCAGCTTCTATGAAATAAAATAATTTTATAATGTGATTTATATACATAATGACTTAGCGCGTAACATGCAGAGTAACAATGTAATTTTTTTTCATATAATCGTGTTTATTGGTTTCCATGGTTTACAGGAAAAAAACTGGCAAATTTTAATTTTAAATGCCATTATCAAAATAATCTTGTCCAAGCTTATGTTTATCTAAGGCAAATATATGCTCCCAAGCTACGTCTACATAACAAACACAAATTCATACTAGTATGAAATCACGATTTTCCCCCCACTCACGCCATTAAGCACACGTACAGTGATGTTACAGTGATTTTGAATTTTTTTCTTTTTTGTCACATAGGCCTTTATATCACAATTTGTACCATTTTTGGTAACCATAAACGTAACTTTTTTTTTAGATTTTTAAAAAAATATATCACAATTTTTTTATATTAAATAAGCAAAAATCACTTAAAGTAAACATTTGCAACTATGCCGTGCGTTGTTTTGAAATACGCCTACATTGAGTTGTGAATCGTATGACAGCTTTAAGCTTTGCATTTTTCATAGAACACCGCTAAAAAAATTTTATTTGCAGGAATATGAAAGCAAAACACTCAAGCGTGGTCTAGAGAGACACATTTCTTGTGAATCTCAGAGAAAGGGTGACTGCCTTGTCTGGTGGACCGACTGACCTGGTGACGACGCAGTGACGGTGTAGACGAGCTGGTCGTCGCCGAACTCTGTGATGACGATGGCCGGGCGTGGGGACCGCCGATGGCGGTGGTGTCGGCGTGAGACCTCCTCCATGTCTCTGGTGTTGTCCCCCCGGGTGTCCAAGGTCAACCAGGGGACTCTTCTCTGTCGTCTTCGAGCGGTGACCTTTCCACACACACCGCTGTCTGCTCACGAAGAAGACGTCACAGTATCGCCAAATCCTCATGCGCACTTTTATTAACCCGCATTAAAAATTGCCCTTGAACTTTTCTTATAATAATACCACGTTTAATTGCCGAGGAGTTCTAAGATGAAACAATTACTTCATATCTTCAAGTTATGCATTAGCAAGTTAAGTTAACAGAACGGCTGACTCCTAACCCTCCGTAAATTCTTGTAAGATCTTCAAGGACGAAGATGTAAAACGTGAATGCACGTCGAATCGCATCGATGCCTTTTATTTGTATGTGCTCGCGTGACGGTAAAGACAATAATAGGAGTACCTGATACGACCGGACGAGCGTTGCCCCCACCTCGCGGGGAAGCAGTTCTTGTGCGCGGGCTTACGCGCTAAGCGAGGTGACGACTCGACGTAACGTAGACGTAGTCGCGGCACGGACGGGACACCTCCCCTGCGCCGAGGAACTAGACGGGCCGACCGCTGAGCGCCTACTGGAGGAGGTTGTCGAGGCGGCTATGGAGCTGGGCGAGGAGGCTGTCTGGAAGCTGCTTGCGAAACGCAAGAGGCAGGGGCAGCTGGAGAAGTAATTTACCGGCGCCGCTGGCCCAGGCTTAATTGTGCTCCTGGGAGACCGCTTCTCAGCTTCTTCTGACAGCCAGTCCGCTTGTGAAGGGAGCACGTAATAACAAGCACTTTTCAAATTAAGCTTCGCAAAGAAAAAATCCCAGCAGTAATTTGTACCAGGTTGACGGGATCTCAGTGTCCAGGCTCCAGGTGTAAGTTTTATATTTATTACAGTGTAATCAGAGCGAGGTAATACAACGGTAACACGCAGGACATGCACTTGCAACAAACTTTTAGGGTTAATTTTAATACTGCAGTTTCATTGGCCACAGAATGCAATTGCTTTACCGTACTATTCAACCTGCGTTGCAAATCTACGATGGTAAAATTCGTCGAAACCACGCCAGACCCTTCCAAACTGTACCAATATTTTCATATGTTTCTGGCGATACAATAAGTACAATAATTCGATACACGTTTTTTTTTCGGAAATGGTCAACTCTAGCGGTTTCCAATGTAACGGCCTTGTCTATTGGTCATTCCCGCCTGTTTAATATTCTGTATTGCAACGTGAATTACAGTGACGTGTTCTGCAGTAAGAAAGATCAATAAGGGGGCACGTCCCGTCTGAACAATGATGGGCCAGTGATATTAACAAACTAAATTATTTTGGATGTAGAATCGTTATTTATTTTGCACTTCAGAATTTCGTATTTTAATATGAAACATTTTTTTAACCTTAATTGAAGTATAATTTGAAAATTTACTTTCAAATTAGCGTTACTCCCGCTATATTCACGTTGGGGTCTAACTGAAAACAGATTATCAACTTTGATAGTTACGAGCTATCACACACAATATTAACACACTGTCCTGAATCATTCAGTACGAAAATAAATACTTACGTTTAAGTTGTTTTATTAGCTTCTTAAACCCGATTTTAAATTATAAATACTTTGTGATGTGTACCTACTTTGTCAAGATGTCACTTCGACAGCATTATTGTCGTCTTGTTTTCGTTTCCAAAAGTGTCGTGCGGTGTTCAATGGCGCAAAGAGATTCAGATATTACATTATCGAGGTGTAAATATGTACAATAATGTAAGGGTGGATACAAATAGTTGAAATTTCTCAGGTCATTTCCAATGTTGGCTATTGGGAGTCGCAGTGTTGTACGGGCTAGCTCACTTGCCTCTCGCACGGATATACAAGATACATTCCTGGTATTATCGTACTTTTTTGTCTGTCTCTCTCACCACACACATCTCCACTTGTAACAATGTGCAAAGTACACATTATTTGTACAACTAAAATAACTTATCCGATATCACTCAGATAGCGGAAAAAATATCTCACCTTACAGAAAACTAAATATTTAATAATATTTTTAGGTTAATGATGTAATTTTTTTTTCTGTTTAAAGTTTTCTTTGAGAAATAAATAAAAATGTGCTCTGTGTCAACAATATAAGAACTTTGCCATAAAGCTTGTATCAAAGAAAGTACGGCAGACTTGGTCTTAGAAACACTTCTAACCATCTTTGCGGCAAACATACTTTGCAATGGCTCATAATCAAACAGAAATGTTTTTTGTAACAAAGCAACAACTCGTTTTCTGTCGTTGCAAAGAAAGTTTTTTTAGTTTGGAGAACGTAGCGGAGTTAGCCTATTGACCAATAAATGTTCTCAATGGACTGCGTTTCCCCCAGCTCGTGTATTACGTCGCCGATCAATTCTCACGTGGACGTCTTATTTGCGTGGTGGGCTGGTGATTACTACCTGCCACGGCGATTGGCATGCAGCTACGTCTTTCAACTTTATGCTTTGGCAGCACGGCTATGGTGAGCCCTCGTCGTCCGGGACTGACTGGCGAGGAATGGCGACCCTCACTGTGTAATTGTCTGTAATGTGTCCCCTGATAAGTCTTAGGGATCATGTACAGGAGGGCGGTACTGTCATTGACCGGCGACAGCAATAGCGAACGTGATATTAATCTCCCCAACTGCCAAGCAAGATCTACACTCTAAGTCTGAATTTGTGAATATTCACTGATCCACGTTGTTGGACAGAGCAGATTCAACAAATTGGTTCAGTGAGAAACCACTTTGAAATTGGTGACTTTTCACTTATTCCGATAAAGAGTGCCAACATTCCACATGTAAGTTAGTGAAGGGCCACATATTTTTCAGTAATTTTTCACGGTTTCTATAAGTGACAGCTGTTCCTTGAAAACAACTGAAAAAAAAACTGTGAAAATTCTTTGATTCACCTGTGATATGTTGGCACTCTTATAGGAAATCAGTGAATATTCACTATTTCAGATTTAGAGTGAAGCTGTTAAATGGTTATCAATATCCCTTGATTCCTCTTGACATATTTACTGGTAAAGATTTCATAAGTATTTCAGTCACAAACACAAGGAAAACATTGGTATGGTTTGAATGTTGCACTTATTTTTTCAACATAAGATATGGCCGGTACCCTCTAAATAAAATTAATATTATGTCGAAAAATATTAGGTACATTGAAAACAACAAAATTTTTTACAAAGAAATAACGAGTAGCGTCTGAATTATTAAAAACGGATTTTATAAATAAATTGCAATTTAAGGCCATGATACACTGTTTCTACCGGTTTTGGGATAATAATATTTTTAAGCTGAAACTAAATCAGGTATCACAAATATGTTTGGCTGTTTTGTTTAATTTAGGAAATCATACGGTTTCGACTATAAAGCTAATTAACAAAATTTTCGTTAGTTATATAACTAAACTGATAATTATTTTCTGGCTTGAAAAATTTAGACAACATTGTATATACTATTTTAAACAAAATTGCCACTGCGGTTTATGATATCTGCTCTCATTTAGGTTTAAAATAATGTTGCAAAAATAGTATAAAAAAGTGTATGATCTTAAGTGTAACTATATGGTTGCATTTCTCTTATTAAGCTATTCACATCGTAAACATATACAAAACAGAATTTCTACTACTTTTTCGTAAATTTGCACTGCAAAAAATAAACACACTTCATCCTGATTTACTTAGCTTCTATATATTTTATGTGTTGTTAGAACAGTAGTTACAAATGTAACAAAATAATAGTCGAGTTGAAGATAAATATATCTTAAGAAGTATTATTTATATTAAAATTTATCAAATTGGGTTAATTTTTCTTCGTGCGTGTCCATCTTTTCCACGATTCACATGTAAGACGAGTTATGAAATTGTAGCAAAATATTTTAAATCACTGTTATGATTATTTTGGCAAAATATACCGTTGAAAACCAGAATTGTTTGGAGCAATTACGAACAGCCACCATATTTAAAAAAAAGATTTAGGAAGATTACCATGAAAATATAGAGAGTACACAGCTCTAGTACTGTAGCTAAAAATAGCGTGTATAATATCATAAACGCTTAACTTAGGGAACGAAAATACGTAAACGCTGAACTACATTTATCTCTATTTTCTAAACTATAACAAATAACACAACTAAATCTTGGCTCTTGGTTGACCTTACGGAATCTCTGCTCGTGCGTGCGAAGCGTGCGACATGTCTTTGGATGCTTAACATTGCCTTTGCAATGTTGAAACATAGCACAATTGTGCATTGATGCATGTTAGCCCAAGTGGAGCCTTCTTTATTAGAAGTATATATCTTACACATGTTATAACCACAGGCGTGTGGAAACTTCCCCATATTTGGCAGCCTTCGTAGCTAGGTGCCCGTAGGCCTCTGCCAAACCTTGAGAGATGATGAGAAATGAAGTTCTACGATGTAGACTACGAATGTCTCGGAAGGGGGGGGGAGGTTTAAGCGAACCCAAGAGAACCCGCAGCCAACAGAAACTTCCGCCTTGCAAAATATCAGGACCATCCATTTGCGCAGTTATTCTCGGATTGTTGTGTTGGGAAGCGAATAGTCTGACTACTATCACACATATTTTTGCTAAATATTATAAGAACGTAAAATTCGCAGATTTTTTCTAGCTCAGGTTGAACGTCACTTCTGTCTGTGATAAGCCAACGGCTGTCTTAACAAGTCTTTGCCAACTGCAACTCCTATTTCTGGTGATTAAGATTTCTGCGACAGTTTGTTTCTGTGCTTTAAGTTCACTTCTGCACACTATTTTGAGACAATTGTACTTTCTCGTGGTATATATTTTTTTTATGTTTCACATTTATATGTTTACTTGTGAGAATTTTGTGGAACATATTTGTATTTTTGAATTTCAAAAATACGGGCAGTGGTCATACATGTACTAAAATTTTTATAGGTCTGATGATGTAGTTTCTTCAAAGGCCGCTGTGCGCCGGCGTCGTTGAGTTATGGCCCAAACACGTTATAAAACAGGATGGCCATCCGCCAGGTAAACCTGGAATTATCAGGGAAATTGTGGCCGCAGGGAATTGTAAGGGAATTTTTGGTCCATTTGAGAAATTTCAGGAAATTTTCTTGCCTAGTTCATTTTGAGCTTCCGCAAAATTCGCACGAAGGAATATAAAAGAGTTTTAAGAGCATCATAGGGTCTAGAAATTAAGTCATGTAAATGCTGTTCTCCGTTGTCAAGTTCGTAGTTATTTCTGCTAAATGTTTTGACAAGTTCACAGATAGAAGTATTCAGAGCTGTTGCTGTTTACGCAGGATGCTTCTGAAAGCCATGTTTTCTACCAATTTTTCTAGTTCATCAGACTACGAGTACAATTAAACACACAGTATTTGGAAAATACGCCCCGCGTAGCGTGCTGTTATGATGGCGTCGAATGTCTTATCTCTGAGACGATTCATTGAAATGTTACAAGCCACTGAGTGTTGTGGAAAATGATACGCATGTGTACAGAACCAAAACTATGTGACGACGGATTTCATGTTACACTCAGTCGGTTATTAAGTTTAGACACTGGCATTGTGTTTAATTGGCTACTGTGTGCTTTGAAGGATTCTATGTTTGTCAGACTTCTTAATATGTTGACTTGCGAATGACTTTCTTCAGGTTGATGCCTCACGTGTTAGAGTTTGACTCACGCGTGGAAGTTTCTGTTCTGCATTATAAGCTATTCTACGGTGGTTTTCAGAATGTTTGATTAACCTATGGTCAAACCAAATACTCTACAAACCAGTACTAGATAGCTTGTGCAAACCAGAGAGTATACTGATTTTGTTATCGCGTCAAGCCTACATAGAACAGTACATTACATTTAATTAATATCATATTTGCGCTGCCAACATAGCACTGTGGAAAAAAAAACCAACTTTTCTTGACGAGTAACCAGATTTCAAAGCCACGGCCGAAAATAAATGAATAAAACCAAAATATGCAGCTCACCGAACATATAAACAGGTGAAGTTTATTTTAACAGAAATGTAGTAACATTAATGCATTTAATAGTTTAACTACATGCATCTAGGTTATTTTTCGCACACATACCTTTAAAATTAACATATAGGTATCCGGTATTGATCTATATCGTATCTGGTTGATCTATTACGATCATTGTTCTGAATAACGGAAGTATAATTTACTTTAAATAAAAAATATATATTTATGTCACACAAATGTATCCAAATTGTGACATAAATCTTTGCTTACAATGACAACAAAACGATGTAGTGCAACAATGTATTTACGAAAGATACCATAGTACCTAGAATATGTAAATAAACACTACTCCTAGCATTCTACATTTACTGATATGCAAACCAATCCCCTTGATCACATTACCGTTAAATATAGGCGTTTTACGACTCAACTCTTAACACAAATTCATTATTTACGTATACATTTAAATATATAAAGTATAGTGCCTTTGTATTAGGATTGATGGTTTACGCCTCGTCGACAGCGAGGTGATTAGCGTCAGCAATACATAATTTTTACGAGGACAGGGACTATAAATCGTGACGGCCATGGCCTATGTTAAGGCACAACCCCAGCATCCACTTGGATTGACTTCGGGAAACCATAGAAAACCGACATCAAGATGCCCGGTACCTGGGTTAGAACCCGGGTCCTTACAAAAAGGGTCGCATTCCATTTGAAAAATGATGGGTCAGTGATGAAACCGAGATAAATTCATTAGAATCTATGAACAATTTTGTGGTTAAAATAAAACAATTTTTGAAATCGTAATATTTATGTAATTTGGAAGAGCATTTCAAGGTAGTATTTCTTCTAATATATTCAATTACGGTACAAATAGATAACACCTTTGCAACCATTTTTTTTGGTGAGTTACCACCGTACGAAATTAACACACTGTCCTGACTCAAACTGTATATTGTGATAAACAGAATCCGCGAGGAAATGATGTATTAGTACTGAAATGATTAAAATATTGCTTACATAATTACATTAGCTGCCCCGACAAACGTTGTTTTGTCACATTAATGACTTATTGTAAGCGTGTAAGGATGTGGTATATAAGAGGAAGAGGTATAGTAATAAATAAATAAATAAATAAATAAATAAATAAATAATAATAGAGCAGTGACACCTGGTGGGGATAGACTGGTATCAGCTCGTGGAAATAACTGATCAATTATCACTTACACAGTTATCTACCGGGTTCTAAAATTATTAAATTAAAAATATTTACTAAGCAATGGCACTTAGGAGTATAAAATAGATAAAAACCTGTTCGCAGACCTACTGAATGTATATACAAAATTTCATTGAAATCGGTTAAGCCGTTTCGGAGGAGTATGGAAACAAACACTGTGACACGAGAATTTTATATATTAGATATATATTTAATTGCTGTGAGTGTTAACTTTTAATACGATCTAGCTGATAATCACTGAGGCAAAAATTTGCAATAAATACAGCCAGGATTTTGTCGCGAAAAGATTTTTCCCCCACTTTGTTTCAGTGTCTCACGTGGACATCAGAACCTGTGCTTCATGGTTATTGGCAGCGTGCCTTGGTCAGACACGTTTCTCACTTGACTGCACCAATCAATATAAGGTTATTGTGACTTCATGCCACAGTGATTTGCCAGTAGATCTCTGAGACAAGTGATAGTTCAAACATGCAATCGCTGACCGTGAAGCAGAACTGCTGATGTGCACGTAAGACATTCAAGCGAAATTATAAAAAAATCTTATCGCCACGAAATCGTGGCTCTAGCAAGCAAATTTGAAACCAATTAATACATTTAATGGATTTATTTTAAGCATACGTTATTCTACCTAACATTTCTTAAGTAGTATTACGAGATGAAGGGTTAAAGTACGTTCGCTGACAAAATATTTTAACCCATACAGTTATCAATTTTATACTTACAACTGATCTGTTTATAAGTTCATAATTCTAACATAGATTTACCGTCTTGACATTGTAACCGTGGAGCTAGGTAGCTGCAGTTCTAAGCCTGATACAGTTAATTTTCTTTATTGAGCTGTAAATGTACCACAGTAAAATAAAACAGTAGTACTGTTCAGTTTTACAAGCTTGCAACGTCTTTTAGCAGTGCTGCACGACATGTCATGAAGGGAAACATTTTCTTGTCGCAAACTGCTGCTCGTACGGTAGTTATCCTATTGCGAAAGTCACACTTGTCTTTTATATGTGTCGTTAAGTTAAGACTGTTGCTTTGTAAACGTCGGGCAGTGTTCATTGAGACTATGTGACTAACACATATTATGCCTTCTTCTGAACTCCTTAGTTTAACTTGGATTAGGTGTGAATTAAGAAAGTAAGCCTAACATAATTCATTTTAAAGTAGGGTTACTTTCTCTAATTTTGAGGTAACCTTGCATTACAATTTTTGTTGTTGTAAGTAATGGTTTGCAGAATATCTAAACGTCTAAAACTTTACCAATCACAGCTTAAATTTTAACAATAAGTTAGAGTGATGGATATAATGGAATTCTCATGAAGAACAAAATTAATCTGACTGTGGAGGTATAACGTAACGCCACTTTACGCTAACTTAATTATGCAGGTGCTGATGCATAGTGACAAGAAAATTAAAGCCTAAGTGATATCACAAACCTACCTAAACATAAGCATTCTTAGATAATATCTACGGAAATAAAAGCAGTCCATTTCATCCAAAATTGCCATTTATTCTTCATTTCTTTTATGACAAACTTACTGATCATTTGACATAAAGTACAATTATAAAATTTCGCCTTATAACATAAGTGCATCGCGTTCATTATCTTCACTCAAATATATGAAAATGAGTTTTCCTTAACTTATTTTACGGTACTGACCATGTGCTAGCAAAAATGACATATCGACACTCTAAAATATCTGCGTCGAGACTTAGACTGCTAGATATTAGTCTAACAAGCGATTGGTTGTCTGTAGCACGTCATATTCGCATAGACGCCTTGATTTTCTTCAAGAATCCGTTACTCATAGGAAGAGAGGAATTAAACAGACCGTAAATACACCATAAGTAAACACGTAGGTAATTGGTGGCACATTTTGTTTATAAGATTATTTACTTACGTTTTATTTTATAAGAGTTGCGAAGTTCATGCATACAATTTGGTCATACATTTCAACCCACTGAAAGGAGGGAAAAACAAAATTACATAAAACCACAGACGTCACAAAAGTTGGTAAAAACATCTTATACATAAATCTAAAAAGCAAGAAATATGAAGTTACTAAATTAATAATCTAACAAGCAAGTAAATTATCTCGTAATATTATAATAAACTGATGTATAGAACTTATGAATTACCATACAATAAACAAGAATAATTTATTTAGGTTTACCTGATTAACAATGAATTTTAACTAACTAATCAAATCAGGAAAAAATGTATTTTTTTCAAACAATAATCTA
The DNA here is from genome assembly GCA_003012365.1 of Medauroidea extradentata. Classification (NCBI taxonomy): domain Eukaryota; kingdom Metazoa; phylum Arthropoda; class Insecta; order Phasmatodea; family Phasmatidae; genus Medauroidea; species Medauroidea extradentata. The sequence goes on from PNEQ01109200.1 coordinate 59,766, forward strand.
CACCCCAAAGCGTAATGAGAAAAATACAGTAATATCTAATGCTAGCAATATAGCTCATCATATTTACACACTTATACTCCCACACAGTAATTTTAACACTTGTTTGTTTCTCTAATGGATTTTTCTCGGAAACCGACAGCCACAGAATTTAGATGCGTAATGAGTTATAGCTAAGAGTATTGTCAGTTGATAAATTGTAATATAAAGTACATCGAGTGATACTGCCACAGAAAGAAATTAAAAAAAAAATTTTTACTTTTTTATGTGAAACAAACATTTTATATTTATATTCTGTTTATTTAGTACTTTGTAAAAAGTTTGGCAAGATTTCTCAGTGTGACGTAAGTTTACAAAATTTAATTAGGATTCAGTCGATTGAAAGATTTACACATAATAGAATTAATTCAGCAGATATATATTTTAAATTATCTGCTTATGTGAAATTCGTAGTGCAGATTTAATAACCATAACCTATTAACAATAGATGTGATAATTGTGCTTTACACGTCGACAACGAGATCATTAGGGGCACTGATGTAAAAACTGACATCATAACAGGTTCTGGGAGAAAACTGACGAAAAGCTTTGTAAAGGAGTATTGATCCCTATCACCGTGGATTTATCAGTTTCTTCTTGATAACTTCTGTTACAGTTCATGTATCAAAATTTTTGTCATGACAAGGCATATATACAAACTTAATCGGTTTTCTGTAATTGCTGGAACAATAATATATTCATCATTTTGCAACGGGAAACAGAACAGATGAAAATAAAAATTGCTTTATTTACGAGAGCGACTACAGAGGCCGCAACATTAACAGAAACAATGCCATGTGGATTCCAAAAAGTGAATGAAACAATAAACAATGCCTTGTGACGGTGTCAACTTGACCTCAGCGGCAGTTAACGTTTCTGGTTACGACGCAGGTTTTTTCCCGAGTGGAAATTTCCATGGACATACTTTCACCTAGTGCATAACTATAGTTTAATGGAGGTTACCTGGTAGTTGTGTGCGATGGCATGGATTCCCATGATGTATTGTGAACAGACATGAAATGTTACGTTAAACTTTAATAACTCCGAAACGCACCTTCACAAATTCCGACGTCCGTCCTGGTTCCCTGCCAGTAGAAAATAGACGCGTGTGCTGTTGGAGTGAGCTGTGACGTCGGTAGAGAGGGGAAATGGCGAGGCAGCAGAGGGAGGGAACATTGTGGTGATCCTTCAGAATTTGGAAGAAGCTTCTGGTCGCTTAAGCACCAATCACCGATGCGCCACGTGTTT